>LPNX010009603.1:362300-499431 GCA_001517045.1 Pseudotsuga menziesii | reverse complement strand
CACCTTAATTAGTGTATAATAACTCAAGTGCCCCGAAACTGTGGGGACTTACCTAATGACTTGATATGACTTGTTTACATTATTAATCCTCCTGATCGGAATATCGGGGTATGACCACATGACTCAAATACATAATAGAAACATCCCGGAATAAACATCGGGTTACAATACATAGAAGATACATAGAAGAATACATTCCGAAGTTACATATACATCAACAGGGTTGGTCATTTTTTGTGAGACAAAATCCATGGAGAAGGATGGTAAAGTATAATGTAGCGAAAGAGCAAGAGGTTCTTGAACAAGACGTTGATGTAGAGGATCGTCATGAGTTAGATGATCATGTTCCAGAGTAAAATGTCGAATAATTAGATGAAGCAAGTGATGTACATAACAATTTTCATGAAGATGCTATCGATGATGACTTGAGTATCGAAACTGACAATGATAATATGGCCATTAATCCTTTCAATGTTGAATCTGGATCAGATGATTTTGATGTGGGATTAGATGAACAATATGATCAATGACATTGAAGTGTATGAAATATGCCTTAATATATCTATTATGTATATATTGAATTAATACTGATAGACTTATTGACTTGTATTGATGGGTATAAATTAAGTGTGTTTAAGTTTTTTTCCATTTTCTAGTATATTGTTGTCATATGTTATAAGAGATATCGTTTCTTATTTATGACAAAAATCAAAATCACTCATTTTATAATTCATAATTTTTTTTGAGTTATGGGGAATTGAGAGTGACATGAGGGGGGGGGGGGGGTTGGGGGGCGAGATGAAATTCCATCTTAATGTGGTTGTCTTGATTCAGTAGATAATATTAAACTATTATTTGAACAAAGAGAATATTGGTAAGGTAAAGAAGAAATATTCTTATTTCACCTTCATTATTATATAATATTTAATAACCCAAAAATAAGGTGCACCTACTCATGTACTTGACCTCACATAAACAATTCAGCAATCAAATAACAAACCTATAGAATAATTAATGTACTAAATGGGGACAACGTTGAAACTTTTTAATTTGTGGTTGTATCGGCTAAAATTTGGCATGATTAGACTAGACACATGCATTGATGGTATGGGATGGTTTCTAGACTCAAACATGATCTGCAAAAACAATTTAACAATCAAACAACAAACATATAGAATAATTAATGTACCTAACGTGGTCAACATTGAAATCCTTTTAAATTGCGATTGTATCGACTGCAATTTGTCATAGTTAGAATAGACGTATGCATTGACAGTATGGGAGGGTTTCCATACTCAAACATGACTCATATAAACAATTATCCAATCAAACAACAAACCTATAAAGTAATTAATGTACTAAATCAGGCTAACATTGATTTTTTTAATGTGTGCTTCCATGGACTGGAATTTCGCATGGTTAGACTAGACACATGTGGTGATGGTATGGGAGGGTTTCTATACTCAAACATGACTTCCACAAACAATTATAAAATCAAACAACAAACCTAAAGAATACTTAATGTACCAAATGGGGCCGATGTTGATTTTTTTTAATATTTTCTCTTGTATAGACTAAAATTTGGCATGGTTAGACTAAACACATGCATTGATGGTATGGAATGCTTTCTAGACTAAAAAATGACTCACATAAAAACTTTGACAATCAAAAGAAACCTATAGAATAATTAATGTACTGAATGGGGCCAACATTGATTTTTTTAAATTTTGGCATGGTTAGGCAAGGTACATGCATTGATGGTATGGGAGGGTTTCTAGGCTTAAACATGACTCACACAGACTATTTGAGAATCAAACAACAAACCATTGTAATAATTAATGTACTAAATGGGGCCAATGTTGAATTTTTTTTAATTTGTGCTTGTATGGACTGAAATTTGGCAATGTTAGACTAGACACATGCATGGACGGTATGGAAGGGCTTATAGACTCAACCATCACACAAACAATTGAAAAATCAAACAACAAAACTATGTAAAAACAAATGTACTAAATGGGGCCAACGTTGAATTTTTTTAAATTTGTGCTTGGATGTACTGAAAGTTAGCATGGTTAGACTAGATGCATGCATTGAAAATATGGTAGGGTTTATAGAATCCAACATCACTCACAAACAATTTGGCATTCAAACAACACACCTTTATTATAATTAATGTATTGAATGGGGCCAATGTTGATTTTTTTTAATTTGTACTTGTATGGGCTGAAATTTGGCATGGTTAGACTAGATGCATGCATTGAAAGTATGGGAGGGTTTCTAGAGTCAAACATTACTCACATAAACAATTTGACATTCACACAATAGACATAAAATAATTAATGAGATGAATGGGGCCAACGTTGAATTTTTTTTAATTTTTGCTTGTATGGATTGAAATTTGGCATGGCTCTACTACATATGGCTCAAAAGTCCCACAAACGTTTGCCATGATAAAGTTAAAATCGATGTTTACATGGAAAAACAACTTTAATTTTTGGAAATTTTTGAAAATGCCCTCAACGATCGTCACTCTAGCGATGTTATGGACCTTTCGTTGCTATAGAGATGAAAGTTAGTTGCTATAGTGATGAAAGTTAGTTGCTCGAAAATAAAACTTGTTTTTGTTTTTCTTTTTTAACGGTCATTGACTTTTTGTTTTCCTTAAATTTTATTGTTGTGCATTTTCACTGAAACCATGACCCTCATTGATCTATAAATACATGTTCTTAAGTTATATTTTCAGAATTATTTGCTAGAGTTGCAACGATCTTTCCATTATTTTTTCATTCTGCAATTTCAAGAGTCTAGTACTAGTCTGACACAACAAACTTTTGATCTCATTTGTCTTCTAGGTTAGTTTAACTACAATCAACTAGTATTCTTTTTGTTCCCTTTATGTTCCAACTAGGGATTCATTGCAATGGAGAAAATCTTTATATAGTTTGGGATTTTTGTGAGAAAATGTAATTTTATAAATTGTCATTTGTGTTAAAATGTAAATTTTTAAATTTTCGTTTCTGTTAAAATGTTAATTGCATGACCATCATCATAGATTTCAAGTACACAATCTAATTAGATTTAACTAGCCCCCTCAATATAGATAACCAATGAGACCACAATGGTGTATCCTTTCAAACATTCATAGTCATTTGACAATATCAACATAATCATCAATATCCATAATCCCATTTGACAATCCTTTAATTTTTGAGGGTCTACATATATATTCATAATCTCATTTGGCAATATCATGTCAATGTGTTAAAACCTTTTGATCTCTAGTTTAACAAACATGAACAATATTAATTGTTCATGTATTTGTAACTTCAGAATGTATTCACTTGTATATATTATATTGTACCCCTCTGTTCCTATCGGGAGAATCATTTTTATTTCATTGTACCTGAATGTTCCTATCATGAGAGTCGTTAATATAATAAAGTCATGTAAATTCATTGAGGTCAACCTTCCATTGTAATTTGGGGAAATAGTCCCCACAATTGAGTTAAGGTTAACCCTCCTTGTTGACCAGAGGGAAAAGTCCCCAGAGTTTTGGGGCACTAGGGTTATCAGACTCTCCTATAGATGTCAGCCCTAGTAATTAATTGTAAAAGTAGGAAACTAGTATAAATAGAGAGTGGGACTCTCTATTTGTAACAAACACACTCACTCATTGGGGCGCATGAGTGAGAAAGGAGAAGCTCTCTCAATTGAGAGAGAGAGAACAACTATTGGAGATCATCTTTTCTCTATTTGGATTTTACTACTACCATTGGTGTTCATTCTATCTCTGAGGAAGTTATGGGGTTTTCTCCTTTATGGTTTTCCCGAGGAAAATTCTTTGTGTCTCTTGTCTCTTGTGATTTTTGTTGTGCATGTTATTCTCTCAGATAAGATCCTAAGATCATATTGCTTAAATGATAAAAATATAACATGGTATCAGAGCTAACCTGAGAAGAAGACATTATGTAGTGGCAGTAGCTAGTCCTTCTTACTTTTTGGGTCTCTCTCCATAATAAATCAACAAAAGGATTTTAGGATGACTATCCATTGAAGGGAGCATCTTTTTGTTGAAGCAGAATTTGATTTTGGGCATTTTCAGTTTTTGGTGTGGGAAATTAGGGATTTTTGTAGAAGAGAAATTTTTGAGTGACCCCGGCATAGGATTGATATCCTCATCAAAATTTAAATTTAGATACCAAGGTCAATATTTTTGGTTGGGTAAAACTCTGGAAAAGTCAAAACCTAGTTTGACCACGGGCCTAAAAAAACCCTAAAATACTAAAACAGGTAATTTTGGTGGATTCACTGTATCTAGGGATTGAAGAAGTATCAGGGGCTGAAATTTTCACAGGACAAAGATAACATCCTGATGTACCCAATGTAAAACTTTCAGCCTCATATTAGCTATATTCTGGGAGATATTTTTCCTCCAAATCAGGATTCCAGTCAGTTCCAGGATTCATCCCTAAAAAGGACACCTAGGTATAATTGCTATATCTTGGGGTACAAAGGTCCAAATGAAATTTTTAAGGATGTTCCAGATGAAGCACATACTATATTGTCTTTGGTAAAAGTTTAAGACCATGATTATGAAATAGGGACATGTGGCAGTCCATACAAGTTCGCTATGTTGAACAGTCCTGAATTGGTGAAACCAATTCTGGTAAAACCTATGTTGTTGGAAAGAGGATAGACAAGGTTACCTCAGTACTAAATTTCAGATACAGAGGAGCATTACTTTTTGAGATACCACAAAAATAGTATTAACATTTTTGTAGAAGAAATTGGTAAACTAGGGCTTCCTGTTTCAGGAGCTTCCCTACACTATTTTCAGAAAAGGAGTACATTGGACAACTCACTTTGAAGAGTTCTATATTTCTATCCAATCAGATTTGAAATATTACAAGTCTTGAAAATTATGGTTTCTCTCACAAACCCTAGATCACCTAGCTCTGGAACCAGGACAAACATCTCAAATTAGTAAGATATAATATTTTTCTATTTACATTTGAGGTTCTCATTTCTAAATGACTAGTCACACCAGCTTGATGACAAGATTGGTGAAATTGACAAGTTCCAAGCATGGAAGTATTGGATTTCACTGGTTCTTGAAGAAAATGAATTGGACTCCTACATAAGTGGAGAGGTTCTAGTTCCATAGGGAGATGAGGCTAAAAGCCTTATAGAAGAAGAACTTGGTCAAGGCCAAGAATATCATTGCTGATTCAATCACGAATCGCCTTATACCACAAGTGTATTCCCTAAAGAAACTGAAAGAGATGTTTTGATTCGTTGACCAAGACATTTGAAGGGAAGAACATAAATTGAAAGATGACTTCAAGAAACCAGTTGAAGAATGTGAAGATACATAATTCAGAAACCATACAGTCATACTTTACAAGGGTCTCTCAAATCAAAGAACAACATGAAGCAGTAGAAGAAGAAGAGGAGAATGCAGAAGTTGTGATTACAACCTTGAATGGACTCCCATGATTATGGGAGTCATTCATTCAAGGAATGTGTGCCAAAAGGAAGTGATTAATTTCAGCAGACTCTGGGAAGAGCACACACAAGAAGAAGCTTGACTCATAATAAGTGAAAAGAAGATGGGAGCCACTAAAGATTAGGCTCTCACCATCCAAAGAAGATCCCTCAAACGATGAGGAATACAAAGGACTCAACTCTTGAAGAACCTCTTATCCATCTTAGCATTTCGATAAGAAATTATGAATGAAGAAGATGATGAAGCTGAAGGCTCAAGAAGGAGTCTACCCATGAAACAAATAAAGATAAGTATTCAATTATCATTTCATGATATTGTTTTGTTATGATTTTGTTTATATTCAGTTGATGTGTTATGCATGATAGAATATTTTCATTAATGACAGTATACTACTAATATGCATGTGATGGGTAAGTATCCCATGGTGCTATAAAAATCTCCATTGCTACTTATCTAGAATGAAACCTCTTTGCTGACATATTGGATTAGTGCACAATATTAATGTTGTCCTAGTAGAGATGGAAGGAATTTAGAAAGTTTTCGTGAGATATGGATGAATGTTGTATTGGATAAAATAGTTGCATGATCATATATTTATCAATAAGAATTTTCCATTATGAATATTCCTTCTGAAATGTTTCTAACCATACAAATGCATTTGACTTGTATGAAAGCCCATGTACAATCACCTACAAGAAAAGAAGGATGAGACTTGTTCCGAAGAACAAGTGATGACAGTTCAAGAAATAATCCAAGATAAAGAAGAATATGATGATACTTTCAAAGAATTCAAGAGGCCTCAGACACAGTGAAGCTATGTGACACTATTGAGTGACATCATTGATGCAGAGCCTTCCATCTATGAAGAAGTCACCAAGAAGAAAGGGAAGGAGAGTACCAATTCAAGAAGAATGATGTCTAGGATGTAGTATCGAGACCTGAAGGGAAGTCCATAATGTCTTCCATATGGATATTCATGATCCAACATGCAGTATATGGAAACATCGTTGGATACAAGGAAATATTCATAGCATGAGGCTTCTCACGAAAAGAAGGAATAAACTACGAAGAGACATTTGCAGCCATTGGAAGTTAAGGGACATGACAGGAAAACTCATGTGTGCAAATTAAAGAAGTGATTGTACGAGATTAGAAGACACCCATGGGATAACACATACATGAGGAGCTTGAATATCACCTAGAGTGATGAAGATATTAATGTTTGCTACAAGGTTGAAGATGAAAGCCTATAGAGGATCACAAGCTCACAGATGGGTGTGAGAAGAAATTTTTAAAAGGTTCAAGATAGAGGATCTTAGTATCTAGTGACCCTAGATGGATACATAGAATATTAGTAGTAGAGGAAGCTACTTGTCACTCTGGTATAGATTGTTTTAGTGCATAAAGTACAAAAGGAAGAGGGGGAATGATGCTCCACTTCAGAGGGAGTGATTGCAAAAGATCTCGAGTTTTGACATGGTACGATAGGATGGATAGCTTACTAATGACTCTAGGATTTACTGAGAGTAAAGAGGATTCCAACATTTTATTCAAGGTTGAAGGTGGAAGACCAGTGATGCTCCTATTATATGTCGATGACTTGTTCCTAACAGAAAAGAAGAACTCATTAAAGTTGCAAGAAGGATACTTGTTGCCGAGTTTGAGATTGAGGACTTAGATATGATGCACTACTTTCTATGCATGGAGGTGTGGAAAAATGTGGATGGAATCTCCCTGGGGCAAGGGAAATATGTAGTAGAGATCTTGACTAGGATCGGGATCATGGACTACAAGGCCATGAACACACCTATGGCATCGAACCTAAAGCTATTGAGTGTGGCTTCATCAGAGTCGGTTGATGACATGATGTATCGTCAGATGATTGGTTCAATGATGTACCTGAAGGATATGAGACCAGATATTTTCTTTGTTGTGAACATATTGAGACATGTTCAGCTGATGGTTGCAAAGCATGCAGTGAGGTACCTAAAGGGTACAGTTGATTATGGGCTCAAGTATGAGGCGAATCAGAATATTAACCTGGAAGTTTATGTGGATTCAGATTGGGTAGGAAGTTCCATTGATAAGAAGAGAAATTTGGGGTGCTACTTCAGTATGGGATCATGTGTGATATATTGGTTTGGCAAGATGGAGTCCTGCATGGCACTGAGAACAACTGAGGAAAAATATGTTGCCACTTTCTATTTGGGAGGTAGTACATTTCTTTTGAAAACTACTATTTGATTTTATTCATCTGACTTGCATTTTTGTATGATGCAGAGAGGAGCAGTAATCGGTCCTAGAGAATCTCGTAGGATATACTTGGACGTAATAATCCTTGATGTGATTCTATGCTAGAAATGGCCAGAATGAAGTTTGAGTACTTTAGGGAGAATCTTGGTGTTCTCTAGATCAATGCTCCTTCCAAAGGGAAGTGATGATTTCATGAGCCCTTCTGAAATGGTGAGAGGATTGGTTATTTCCATGGTCAAATGTAAGTGCTATGACCTTATGACATGGTGAGAGGATTGGATCCACATGGTCAGATGTAAGTGCAGATATATTTTGATGTGATTGTGGGATGTGTTCCCATGTAATCAGATATAAGTGAAGATCCATTCTGATGTGATTGTGGGATGTGTTCCCACATGATCAAATGTAAGTGTAGAGCCTTTCTGACAAGATGAGGTCAGATGTAAGTGCAGATCCTTTCTGACAAGATGAGGTCAAATGTAAGTGCAGAGCCTTTCTAACAAGATGAGGTCAGATGTAAGTGCAGAGCCTTTTTGAAAAGATGAGGTTGGATGTAAGTGCAGAGCCTTTTTGAAAAGATGAGGTTGGATGTGAGTGTTGGGCATTCCCTTCAGACATGATTGTTGGATGTGTTCATCCCATGGTCAGATGTAAGTGCTAAGAGGGCCTTTCTAACATGGTTCATTCGATAGTCAGATATAAGTGTTGAAGACAATGAATACCTACATGGAGGCTAGCCCTACAACCATCATGAAAAAAGGCTGGCTCTGCAAAACTTCTTGTGACGTGTAGAATTGAGAGATAGCACCATTTGTTTGAGATAGAAGAAGCAGTGATGATGATGATTCAGTTTTGATGATCATACAAGGATGATCCAGCTTTGATGATGATCTAGACTTGATCCAGAGAACAAGACTTGTGTTGATGAATTGTGTCAACAGAATACCTTCCTAGTTAAGAGGGAGTGTTGTTGTATTTATAACTTTGGAATGTATTCACTTGTATATATTATATTGTACCCCAATGTTACTATCGAGAGAATCATTTGTATTTCATTGTACCCCAATGTTCCTATCGGGAGAGTCATTAATATAATAAAGTCATGTAAATTCATTGAGGTTAAACCTCCATTGTAAGTCAGGGCAATAGTCCCCACAATTGAGTTAAGGTTAACCCTCCTTGTTCATCAGAGGGAAAAGTACCCAGATTTGTGGGGCACTAGGTTTTTAGACTCTCCTAGAGATGTCGACCCTAGTAAGTAATTGTAAAAGTTGGAAACTAGTATAAATAGAGAGTGAGACTCTCTATTTGCAACACACACACTCACTCACTGGGGCTTATGAGTGAGAGAGGAGAAGCTCTCTTAAGTGAGAGAGAGAGAACAAATGTTGGAGATCATCTTTTATATCTTTGGTTTTTACTGCTGCCATTGGTGCTCATTCTATCTTTGAGGAAGTTGCGAGGTTTTCTCCTTTATGGTTTCCCCCAGGAAAATTCTTTGTGTCTCTTCTCTCTTGTAATTTTTTTTGTGCATGTTATTCTCTGAGATAAGATCCTAAGATCATATTTCTTAAATGATAAAAATAAACATTAACAACCCCTCATTTTATTCTACATTAGATCCATTGGAACCATAATGTAGACTTTATTGCAATTAATAATTATAAACCAACGTAGGGAACCAATTAACCACTCATTATACTATGGGTTTCACATACCCAAATTCCAATAACATTTTATGTTTAAAGAAGACATTATATTTTACTTTTATTTTAAAGTTTGTGACTAATAACCATGTGGGGTCAAGGATGACCGTAATTAATTATGTTGAATATTTTATTAGTTAATAAATAAAAGATGAGACAAATAGCTTAAGGAGGTTGTTTAATGAGTGTCCACTGACTCACTAGGTGGAATAGACTAGGGTGAGATTAAAATGACACATGGAAGAATCCTCAACCACTTCTAGTTGTTGCAAGGGGAAGCTTCCCTAATTTTGTGGTCATGTTCCCCAAGAAAGTGGCTCATTAAGTGAAAAAAATTACCAAAAGACCTAGGCATGCATATATTTACCCATCAAATTTAGCAGGAAGTTTTTCAATCATTACCATGTGAAAATTTTAAAGTTGAGAATTGTTCACAAGAGATTTGATGAGGGGAAATGAAGAAGTGGTTTTGAGTGATTAAGACTCTTTCAAAACTAGTGCAACTTGTTAGATGAGTTCTTTACTGTTGATGATAGAAGTACTATTGTTGAGTACTTTTGTGGAGTTGCAGGGGTATTTTACCCCATCATTCACCCAGTTCTTTCAACCAGTGGACCAGTGGATAGCCTTGGGGGTCCTAAGACAAGCAGTGAGCTATATTCAGGAAAGGTTGGGTGAAATGGTCTCCTTGGGTTGTTTGTATCCTCTACAAGTTATGAGGTTCTAATGTGTTATTTTATTTATCTTATGCAAGTAAAGTAATGGAATGGGTATAGTTATGTTTTACTATAAATTCTTAGATACTTACAGGTGTAATAGATTGGTTTGAAGTTTGAATTTTATCCAGGAATTTACTAGTATTTATTAAACTAGAATTAGATAAGATTATTTAATGAATAAAAACCCCTTTCTGTATTTTTCCACTCGTCATAAGACGGAGTACTCTAGTACAGAAGGTAGAATTATAAAACTGATTGTATACAGGAAGATGTGTTTGAATATGATTTACTTAGAAAATTGTTATTAATTGTTTAAAACAGGAATGATCATAAGATCATAATCCTTTTATTTTAGAATTTTTATCATTGAATTATAATTTGCTCTAAAAATATTACACACATTTTATAAAGTAATCTTTTGTTACACACTTGTGAAAGTGTTCATAACATAACACATCATTAATTTCCTCTTTCAAAACCCAAACATTTACCTATATGTTTATAAAACCTCTACAAAACACATTGGACAACCTTGTATAGTAAAATTGTTATGGTTTCATGAGTATTGTAATAAACTAAAAAATTACTGTAAAAATAGTTGAGTTGTTAACATTAATAAATAATACTAGTACTATTTAAATATTATAATTACTTAAAGTAGAGTAAATAGTAAACAATCATTAATAACCAAACAAACTCTTTTGTTAATAAAGAAATAAACTGTTTGGTTTTAAAAACCTTAAACTGTTCATTTCATTCTAGAAATGATTAAAAAGTAAAATAGATTCTACCTTTAATTATTAACCCAACAAACCTTGTTAATCTAAAACATCAGAAATGCTAAATAAAAACCAGAATCTAGTTTAATCCTAAATAGTACGACATTTAGAAATAAAAATTAAAATATCTAATTGCTAAATGGTTTTTTCAAGTCATGGCTATAGCCATTTATACTTTCAGTTTAAGTTAAAGTATAAAAACTCTTTACACACATTTCACTCTATGTGAGAAAAATATTTAAAACAAAACAAGTTTAACTATTTTTACGCATAGTTCCACAAGCTTGGTCCTTTTGCACTAATTTATTGTAACAGAGTCTTCAAATCCTCTTTTTATAAATGAAGAAAGTGAATATAATGTTTAAGAACCAGAATGCTTTATTATAACCATAATCACGAATTGCTTTATAGAGCCGAGCTTAAAGGCCAAGAGCACTTTTTTAAACATTTTTTTACATTGTAAACAAATATTTATTTTTCTTTTCTTTTAGAAACCCTAGGATAATTGTAGAATTTTTAAAACATTTTAAAAACATAAAATATCAAGATATTCTACCAAAATTTTTACCTTGCCCATTCAAAGACGAAAGAATAAATAAACTACTAAAACAAATATTTATACAAGATTTTAAAGCTCGGTTTTATAAACAAGGATTTACAACAAATTGTTTTACCCTAACCTCATGAGTTGTAGCTCTTGGAAAGGGTTACAAACTGCAATGGCTGTATGGACTCCTCTTACATATTTAACCAAAAGTAAAAACTATATTCTTAACACAGTAAATGAACACTTGATGAGCAACGATAACCACCTTTGAATTTTCTTTACAAAGGAAAGCAGCTAAGGGCATCCCAAGGATAGAACGGAGGGCTTACCAAGCCTTTAAAGTCCATAACCCTCACCCATAGACTGAAATCCTTCGAGCTGTACAATTGCTCAATGCTGATAGTTGGAAAAACCTAATAAAAAATGAAAAGGCATTTGGATTATAATATGATAAAAAATATAATTTATACAGAAGGAAACAATGGATTTTGTTTTACAACTTACCCGTTTAGCTTTAAGCTTGTTAGCACCGGGACCAAACTTGGAAGGAACATAAATGGCATAAAATACAGAGCTCAACCCTTATGAATGTTGTAACAAACAAATCATGGTTGTGTTCTTAACGATGGGCTCAAGGAACGGTCGCCGTGGAGTTAATATTCTAGACCTATGAAGGGCATGCATTTTTACAAAGTAACAAATGCTACTGAGACCAAGAAGGCGGAAGGCCTATCAGCTCCCCCTCTATAACCAAGCGAATGAAACAAACAATGAAATGACTCTGTGGGTGTTTAGGGTAAACATAAATGGTTTATTCCTTGGGTTTATCACCAAACCCTTCCTTCATTAATCAATTTCCACATGGATCCTACTAAGATAGAAATACTTTGGGTTTTTGCATATAGCTTGCTCTCGCACTTTCAACCCTGTAAATATTTGATAAGAAATGTTATTACTTGATATTAGTAAATAAAACCAATGTTATATGCATGCTATTTTGGTTTTGGACTAGAATATACATTTTAGGGTCGTATCTAGGTTTTCAAATGTTTTATTTCATGCATCAAATACACTAGGTTAGTTTTATGACATGCATCAAATATGTTTATATATATATATATATGCTTGTATTAATATATATGCTATTCATCATATATATATGAATAGTTAGAATTTTTTATCTAACTACTAGAATAACAAAATAGTGATAATATTTGGAAGACTTAAGAAAATGTGTTGGTTTGCATAGTAAAATTCTTAATCATAAACCAATCAGAATTATAATCATGCTGTTGATTTTTACAAACAAGTAAATTGTAAAAATAATGGTAAATAATTGTAAACCAGGTAAAATAAATCTAGACACTCAGTCTAGAAGTTCTCAACCATCGTAATACTAGGCAGTATTTTAGAAATTAAAGTTTTCTTGCATAACTTACTCATTAGCATTCAGAGATTTAAAAGTCATACATCGAAATATCGATTTAAGCTTACATGTAAATCTTGTACATTATTGAATCTACATTAGCTTTAAAAGATCTAAGTAAGCCTTGGGCTATCCTCAAGCCCGTTTAAAAAAAAAATACAAGAACACCACTATCAGAATCATGCACATGTTGTAAGCTAAACAATTAATCTAAATTCTTGAAGTCTCTAAATTCTTTAACTTTCAATACTATGAAAAAAAAACGATAGAATGAATGTTGTTAGTAGCAAATATGTTTTCAATTAGCAAACAAATATGTGGTCTATAGTTTCAGTTAGTCAAGAATGTTAACTGTTAAGTTTTTGTTATTATCATATATTGAAATCTACCTAAAGATAGTTGTTAAGCTAACATTGTTAGGCTACGACTTATCTTTAAATGTCGCACAGAGAAATTTTTAATTTTTTGTGATTTTTTTGGGATGTTACAATGGGTATTACCACTTGTCAAAATGGTGTAACAACTCCTTCACAAATACACTTAGCCCAACATACTAACCCGCTTGGACATTTACATAGAAATTCATTACTTTATAAGGAAACACCATATCTATATTTAATTTACCAACACATGCATTGAAGTAATATGTAAACTCCTAATTTGTGACTTCCTTAGCCCCTTTTTTAACGAAATATATAAATTCATGATATGTAGAGTGAATAGCCATTACCCACCATCCGAAAATACCTATTGGAACATCATGTGGTAATCCAAGGGGATTATAACTTAGGTAATCCTCTACACATGATTAGGAAATCATCTAATCACCTCCTTTAATTTCTGGTCTCCTTTAATATATATATATATATATATATATATATATATATATATATATACTCTATTAAATTTAGACATACGTTATATATTGATTAATGAGTTTTTTTGTTCTTATAGGCTATTAGAATGTCAAATAAATATACCTAAGAATAAAACAATAGGAGGTATGCTAAGATTAAGGCAGCATTGGAGGCGAAGGGTGATGGAAAGTGTTATTTCCCTTGCAATGAAAAACATTGTAAGGAGAAGGGGCATGTTGAAGGGGGGTATGAATATCATCCCTTGGTAAGATGTTATTCATTACATAATGTAATTCTTGTAATAGTACTGATAATGTATTCACAAGTTCTTTTATCATTTTAACTATATGTGTTGTATATTATACACTAATGTTATTGCATTGTTTGTAAATATAAATACAATTCCCCCAAGATGTCTACCGCCAGAGAGCTATTTTCTACATAATAGTAGAAATCAGGGATGATTTTAAGGAACCATACTTATTTAAAAGTGTATAAATGTTGGCGAATATTACCAATTCTTAAAATGCCAACTATAAAATCATTAGCAATATTTTTCAAAAAATAATTTAAGTTCCAAGGATTTTATATCGTTTATATAATTATTTGGCAATTTTTAGGGTGAAAAACATTTACCCCATCAAAAATGGGCGAAACAGGGCTTCAAAAAATGCAAAATGGCGAATCTTTTTTAGGAGAAAACATGGAAAAATAGCCCACTGGGCTAAAATTTGCCCCTAAAATTATCACTGGTAGAAATACTACTTTAGAAGATGATGAACATGGATATCATGCTATTGAAGATCTATTTCTTAATGATCCTATGGACGAAGATGATGTTATTGATACTAATGGTGAAGATGAGATAAATAGATTGTTGCAAGACACATTTTCTCCATTGGATGAAGACAAAATCCATGATTTTCATGATGTTTCTCTTCTTGAGAAGTCCCAAGAACCTCTTTATGAAGGCTCAACAACCATATTCTATCTGCTATATTGTTGTTAGTGAACTTGAATATTTTGAATGGTTTATCAAACACTTGTTTCACACAGCTCCTAAGGTATGTAAAGTTGATTATTTTCCTCTATTTTTAGTGTTAATTAATTTGTAAATTAGGGATATACAATATTTATGATGTATATTGTTTACATTTCACTTTTTGTCAATTGATTGTTGGGTGAATTTATATTACCACCATCAAATAATTTACCACACACAAGTCAAGAGGTATTCTTGATTATGAAAGAAATTGGAGTGGAGTATCAATCTATTGATGCATATCTTAATGATCATCTTATATATTATGGAAATCATGTGTGCATATGAAAACAAATGCCCACAATGTAAAATTAGTAGATATAAAACTAATCAATTAACAAAAGAGGTCCCTCACAAAGTTCGTCGTTATATTCCCATAATTCCACATTTCCAATGACTATTCAGGTGCCTACATATGGTTCTACATTGAAGAACATCGAAGAAAAATGGCCAATTTTTAAAGATGAACCTCATAATGTTAGACTTTTATTGGCAGCTAATGGTTTCAATCCATTTAGTGAGCTTCATTCTACTTACTCAGTGTGGCCTGTTTTCGTCATAAACAATAACCTACCTTCTTGGATTATGATTAAGAGAAAGCACACAATGTTGGCAATGATTATTCCAAGTATTTTTTTGAAAGCTGTAATTATATTATTTTATAAAGTTATTTGTTTAATTGTTGCATGAGGACACCTTTTATATATTTGTATAGATAACTAAATAGTAATATTGTATGTTTATTGATCAATCAGGTAAGTACCAAGTTAAATATATGAATGTATATCTTAAGCTTCTTATCGATGAGTTATTGATGTTATGGGATGGAATCACTATGTATGACATCTCTAGACAAATAGGGAAGAAACAATTTCAATTCCCTAGAATACTTGCATGGACAATTCATGACGCTCCTGGGTTAACACATTTTTGCGGTATGTAACTTTATGTTACATGTCGTTAAACTTATATGTTTTTAACGTAAAAAACATGGATTTTTTTAAATTAATAATATTTTGATGGTATAAAATTAATACATATATCTCGAAGGTCTTCAAACAAAGGGAAAATTTGCATGTACAGTTTTTGGTCCTAGGATAAAATCTTGTCGTTGAAGAAGTTTAGCAAAGAAGGTGTTCGATGAGTATAGGCACTTCCTCCCTAAGAACCATAGCTACCGAACTATCGAAAAAACAGAATTCAATGGTAAAGAATAGAATGCAAAGAAACCATGAAGAATGACACCTCACCTATAGAAGTTGGAATATAACAGAGATCGTCAACGTATGCAAATTGCATATGCAGCATACAATATGCTCATGTAATATTATGATTCTTATATTTTTACTGAATTTTCTCTACCATGGGTTTCATGAATTATTGTTAATGTGTTTTTTTTATGTTTAATTAATGTATTTAAGGCATGAATGGGATTCCATGAGGAATGGATATTTACCTTATATAATTCAATAGGTTTCCTTACTATGAGCACCTACAAATAGCTCATTTGTTTGATACAATGTATATTGGGAAGAATGTAATAGAAATGATATGGAGCACATTAGATGGAAAGTATGACAAAGATAAAACTGGAAAAATTTGTAGTGACATTCAATAAGCCATTCACACATTGCAAAGTGTAATTATTTCCAATTCCAAAAATGGGAACTGAAATATTAGTCTTCCATGGTTATTGACGGAGCAAAAAAGCAATACTATAAAATAGGTCATTCTAAAAATAAGGTTTTCGATGAGGTTTTCGTCGAACATACAAAATATCTTAACCAAAAAAGGTGATTTTGGCGGTGTTAAAACTCATGGCTTGAATACATTCATTAAGGTAATTATTTATGTATATAATTTCCCTTAAGTAAATATTTTTAGTATTTGTTCTCTCCTATTTGGAAACATTAAATAATGATTTTCTTTTTTCAACAGTACATTCTACCTCTAGCCCTCGCAAATAGCTTTGATGAAAACATAAAAAAAATTATATATGATGTTGGTAAATACATGAGGTAAGTAACAATTTTATATGCATGAAAAACGTTTGTTCTTTTTGTTTCATTGCTTATTGACATATTGTGTTTTACAGCTTGGAACTTTATTATATATTATATGCCTCAATTTGGTTGATCATTCATGTTATTTTCTTTCATATTTTGTAGGTGGATTTCATCTAAATAAATCCATAAATAAGATATTAGGTATTGGAATAGAGAAATTCTTCGTCTAAGGTGTGAAATGCAGAAGTACTTACCTCCAACATTTTTTAATGCATAAGAACACTATCTCATACTCCAAGTTGAGGATATTGAATTTTGCGGACCTGTAAACTCAAGGTTAGTGTGGATGGTGGAAAGGAATTTGAATTCATTGAAGTATTTTGTTAGAGAAAGAGCACTCCCTGAGGGTTCTATGGTGTAGGGATATATGCTATATCAATCCATGGTGTACATTAGTCAATATCTTCCAAATTTAGAAAAAAATATCAGTATGCCTCGCATTTGGCATGTCGACTCCATCAACAAATTTGAAGCAGGGGTCCTATGGGGGAAAGGTAGAAAGATGAAAGTGAAAGGTAATTGAATGGTGTACATTTTATTTACTATACAATTAATTTTTCAATTTATGTAACTTTTATTATTCCATTGGTATTTTAGTGTAAACTTAATTTCCTTTAATGATAGCTAATTTACCATTCTTAATTGTTATTTTTTCACATCATTGGTCATGTGTGGGATGCAATACATTTATACATTGCAAAAAATATTGATTGGATGGAGGAATGGATTGAGGGATGTACAAAATACTATTGTACCTTATCATGGGAAGGGGTTATTAAAATGATTAAAACAGTGCACCACCATTGAGAAGAATATCTCGAAGAAATTACGCAAAGGGAAATTGATTGAGCATGCGGTTTAAAACATAAAAAGGGAAGTATATTTACCCTGATCATTTTTTTCGTTGTTTCATATTGTATCAAAATATTTCTCTCATTTATGTATTCTTGAGTGTGACTTTAATTCCCGAATATATACTTGAGTGTGACTTTAATTCCCGAAAGAATGGATGTGATCCCGAAAGAACTATTATTGAGCATGCCAATGGATTTACCATGGTTAATACAAGGGAACTTGAACCAGGTACAGAGCCTTATGTTCTTCAAATTCAATTTCAATAGGTCTTTTGCTCAGAGGTTCCAGGTAAAGTAGTTTGGTCATACATTGTTAGATACGATCCAAGAGGAAGACCGGTCAAGTGTAATGCACTAGAGGAAGAATACAATGTTGAAGAAGAAGGTGATGTAGATTAGGAGTAGTTTCTTGTTGACATACATGTGTCATATGAAGAATCTGATCAAGAAGTTGATCATCCAAATGATTTAGCAAACAATGAAATTGACATTTATGATATTGATGATGAATATCTAACCAAAAATTACTTTGATCATTATCCTGATATGAGGGTTCTTTTCAACAATAACAGTTCAGAACCAGATGATGATACTGATTTTGAGTTACATGATGATGATACAAATGTTGAGTTACCTAAAATATGCATCGAAAAAATACCCTATAGTGCATCAGAGGAGATCCCAAAAGAACCATATAAGAAGAATCATGATACTACACTGAAGGACTAGATTCTAAAAGAGCCAATAGAGGATTGCAATAAAAGCATTATATGATGTCCTCATTAAGCACTAGAAAAATAAGTCAGTATAATAATTATATTATATATCTATAGGAGCATCATATGAATTCTCAATAGGATAATCAAATGAGAACGCAATGAAGGATCTAATGTTGGAAACATAATTCAAGAAGGAACCATTGTTTAAATTGATTCCTAAGATGAAATTAGATAAAATAATAAATTTTTGAAACCCTATATTGAGTAGATATAGAAACCCTCATATGGAATAGAAGGGCCAAAGCTTGAGTTTAAATTTAAACATAAGACATTCCCTGAGATATTTCATTCAAGGGGCATGTTTATCAAATGAAGCATTACCCAAGAATCCCTATATTTTTAATGAGGAGATAAGAAATCAAGGATTAAGGACTAAAGAGAATTTCAAGACTGAATTTCTCCATAGGGGAAGCTAGATGAGCTACCAAAAGTAAGTTTTATGGGTTTGAAAATAAGACTCAAACAAATCAAAAGAGATAATAGAAGAGTAGAAGAAGAAATTAGAGTGTAAAATGAGCTGCAACTCATGGGATATTTCTCAAAGAATTTTTATTTCCCACCACCATTCTTCATTGGAAAGAGCTTTGATATATGGGTTATTAAAAGGAAGACCATATTACGGGCATCAGACTTATGAAAAATTATGATTAAATGGTTTGAGGAACCCTCCTATCAGGAAGATAAGAAGAATAATGGTGTTGTATCGTTTCTCTCATTTGATAAGTCTTGGATGGGATCATATTACCAAGAATTGAAGTAGCAACAAGTACCAAGGAAACTTGATGAATTATATAAACCTGGTATAGTGAAAGGGGGAGCAACATATTCCAAAAAAAATTCACACTGGAATAATTCTATGTGTTTGATGCAAAAACACTAGATAAATATAATCAATAAGAGCATGAGGAATTTTAGAAAATTGAAGGTGAATATGCGTCAACAGAAGGTGATGAATCCCACTATGCTCAGTCACATTTGGATGATGATTGAAAAACTACAAATGTATAAGTTTATGCTTTCATGAATCTATACATGTTTATTATCGATGAAGAATATACCAATGATGTATCCAATGAATACTACATCGCATATGCATAAGTGTATGATGAATACAAAAATATCAAAGTTGTAGTTGGAGTTATCAATGTAGAAACTTGTTATGATGAAGTTGTCAATAAATCATTTAGTGGTTTAGTGAACCCAACAAACATTTTTGATGATAATGAAGATGGAATCTCAACAATATGGATTGAGGAATTTGAACCAAAGTATGATGAAAAAAAAATTCAAATTAATGTTGGTTGATTATGTTGCAGCAAAATAAACTCATTGAAGTGTTGTTTGGATAAAGAATCCTAATTGAAGAAGAATAAAAAGTGGACAATGTCTTGATTGTAGAAGAAAGACGTGAAGAAGGTGTTAATATTTTAAAATTTGTTATACCAAAAAATGAGGATCTCTAAAAGAATAACAAGCACAACATAACGGAAGAGAACACAAATATTTTTCCTGGGAAACCCTTGTGGGGAAGAAAACTGAACAAAAAATTCTCTATATATAATTCAACCAAGTACAGTGTAAGACCCAAAGAATAATACTAGACTTCTTCCTCTCCTCCATATGGCTTGTTTCTTCTCTCTCTAGCACCACTTCTTGAGTGTTCTTCTTGTAACAAGGAGGGAAGTGCCTCTCCCATTTATATTAATCAGCTGAGAGGCCTAACAACCCAAATGTTCTGGATTATCCTTTCTTCAATGACCAAATTTCCTCGGAAGACTCAAAAATACATTTTAATAATACTTTGTGGATACTACTAACCTGAATTACAACAGAGGTTTTAACTCAAGGATTTACATGACCAAATATATCAATGGCATCCCTAATCGAAGGAACAACATATCTGGAATGGGTAAAACAATAATAATACAAAAGAGAATATTTTTTGCAGTTACATTTCTTTAACACTCTCTCTTAACAAGGAAGGTATTCTATAACACAATAGTACATTTGTACAATTTTCTAGTGAGTCTATATGTCATAGGAATTTTTCATAATTACATCAACATCATCATCATCATGGACATCTCTATCATCTGGTATCATCTCGAGCATCATGTCGAGAATCATCTCTAGCATCATGTCGAGCATCATTATCTCTCGAATCATCTCGAAAATCATATCGAGCATATCATATTGAGCATCATCATATGGAATCATCATTTCTGGAATCATCTCAAGAATCATTATCTATGGAATCATCATCTCGAGCATCATCTATAGAATCATATCGATTATCATCATCTTTGACATCATCTTGAGCATCACCTACACGATCAATATATAAATACTGAGCTAAATCACCCACAACATAATTAAATGTTGGAACATCATCATCTACAAATGAATGTAGAAACCCGTTCGCAAGCGAATGCAAGACCACTCTGCATAAGCGAGTACTATCGTCCTTAGGACCATCCTCTACTGGTAAGAGCTAGGTCCACTCTCAACAAGAGAGTGTTATTGTATGCAATATCATCCTACAAATGAATGCAGGATCACTCTCCATAATAGAGTATTATTGTCTGCAATAACGTCCTCAACTAGTAAGGGATAGGACAACTCTCAACAAGATATTTTTCCTATCTATAAGACCATCCTCAAGGAGGATACTATCACCTGTAAGTGAATATAGGAACTCATCAAAATCTGTATGCATAATGATAAACTCGAATGCACTTTTATACATTGGTACATCACTGCTATCTCTTCCACAATAATAATCTCATCATCACTCCCTATTTCCAAGGAGATCCTTTCGGACTACACCAAGCTTGTCTCAAAAGTGTTCCAACTTTACACGATACAGAGGCTTAGTTATCACATCATCAACTTGTTCCTCTATAGGAACATACTGGAGCTTCATGACTCCTCTCTGCACCATATCCCAGATATAATGATACTTGATATCTATATTATTTGACTTATCATGAAACACTAGGTTCTCTATTATATTTATCCAACTCTGGTTGTCACAATAAATATCACTTACATCCATATCGATATCAAACAATCCTTTCAATATTTTGTGAATCCATACTGCTTCGCTATAGGATGAACATGGTGCAATTTACTTAGCCTCGACTATACTAAGGGAAACACTTGTTTTCTTTCTGCTAATCCATGAGATCACACATGATCCCAAACTTAAACAACATCCTAAAATTCTCTTTCTATCCTCAACACTTCCTACCCAATCTGAATCGGTATAGCCACACAATCTAAACTTACTATCAGATATATATATATGAGGACACAATCCAATGTATATTTTAGGTACCTTTTACTACAACAAGATGAACATGTCGAGGCTCCACCATATACTGACTCAAGGTGTTCACCGACAAACAAATATCCATTCTTGTATCTGTTAAATACATCAGTGAGCCATAATCTATCTGTATAGTGTGACATATACTCTTTCTAAAGAATCATCATCATAGGAGATTCATGTTTTTCACCATAGGAGTGTTAATTTCCTTGCAATATAATATCCCAAATCTCTTCAAATTCTCTCCTATGTATTTTTCTTGGTTTAGGAAAATATCATCAAGAAATTACATACTTCAAGATGGATAGTAAATAGTGCATTGTGCTAAGGTATTTCATCTCAAACTATACTACAATTTTCTTCTTTACATTCATTGATGAGCTTGTCCTTTCCTGTAAAAAATAGATCATCTACATACAATAGTAATATCATGATACCATCATTCTCAACTTTGTATTAACGGTTGGAATCAGCTTTACTTTTGGTAAATCCCAAGTTCATCAGGAATCTGTCAATTCTTCCATACCATGCTTTGGGTGCTTGTTTTAACCCATATAGAGATTTCTTTAATCTTCATACATGTCTCCCCTTGTCGTGGGTTTCAAATCCTGGTGGCTGTTCAATATATACTTCTTTTATGGATCCATTTACAAAAGTTGTTTTTACATCCATTCGATATATCTTCCATTTCATCTTGGCTTCCAAGGAAAGGACAGTTATGATATAAGTATATCTTGCTACTCATCCAAAAGTTTCTTCATAGTGAATTCCTTCCTTTTGTGACATCATTGCGTGACAAATATTTCTTTAAACTTTTCAATACTATCATTTACATAATGCTTTGTCTTGAAAAACCATTTTGAAGAAACTACTGACTTCTCATATGGTCTTGGAACCACATCCCAAACATCATTCTTTATTATTGATTGGTATTATTCAATCATGGCCTGCATCCATTCCTTATTCTTTCAAGCTTCTTCAAAACATGTGGGTTATTCATCAACAATATTTCTCATTAATGACAAATAGCTTGAATATATTCTTTGTCTCTTTATTCCTTTTGGTGCACCATATCTTTCTTCTTCTTTGATTATATCATGACCCCAAGCTAGTATTCTTTTTGTTGAGATCATCTCTTGGAGAGTTTCCATGAGTCCTTGTGGTTCTTCTAGGTCATGATCTTCTTGTATATGATATTCTTCAATGTCTCCAACCAGTGGTTTGGTACCTTATGTGGTTCTGGGAGCCTCCTCCTCTTCTTCATGATATTCATCCACAAAGATATTTCAGAATTTGATGAAGTTTTCACCTTCATCAAATGTAGCATCCCTATTGAAATCGATATGAAGGAATCCTAGAAGATTTATTCTATAATATTTTGATTGTTCATTGTACCAACAAATATTCCCTTCTTTCTTGAAGAGTCCAATTTTGATCTCTTCTCCTTTGGAATGTGTAAGTATATGAGATAATCAAAACATATTTAGGTGGCTTACTTTGGGCTTTTCACCAATGAACATTTCTTCTAGGGTTTTGTTTCCAAGAGCATTGTGATATATTCTAATCTAGACATAGAATGTGGTTCTTGATGCTTCAGCCCATAAGTGCATAGGTAGATCTTCATTACAGATCATTTCTCTGACTACTTCCATGATGGATCTACTGTTTCTTTCTACTACTCCATTTTGTTGTGTATTATATGGTGTGGTAATCTCCCTCTTAATCCCTACTTCCTTACATAATTCCTTGAATTCATTTGAAGTGAATTATCCTCCACTATCTTATCTTAAATTATTTATCTTCTTTTCGGATAGTTTTTCCATAAGAGCCTTAAATTCCTTGAATTTTCCAAATACTCCGTCTTTTTCTTTCAAGAAATATACCCAATTCGTACAATAGTAATCATCAATAAAATAGACATAATATACATACCCGATTAAGGAAGTGGTTAGCATCTATCCTCACACATCTGAGTGTACAATTTCCAATATCCCTTTTTTTTTCTATTACTAAATGGGAATGCATTCTTGGTGTTCTTTCCTTGAGCACAACCTTTACATACTCCTTCATGATTGATCTGGATCTCTGGTAGACTTGTGACAACCTCACTCACAATTGGAAATTCTTTTTAGTTTACATGAGCAAGTATTCTATGCCATAATTCACATGGACTAATGGTAGTGGATGTAAAGGTTGAATCTCTATGCCCTTTCAATTGGTAGATTCCTCCTTCTTCGACACCAATTACAGTAGAATCAACTATTTTTTTCCCTTTTGGACACATAATAACTTCACCATATACAAAGGAAACTCTAAACCCTTTCTTATCTAGATATGAGATAGAAATAATATTATTCTTCAAACCTGGAACATATAAGACTTCTTTCATATTCATGAACGTTCATGTTTTTAATTTGTAAGAGGCTTCTCCCATTCCTTTGATGGGGTATTGGTGTTATATTTTTATCATTTAAGTAATATGATCTTAAGATCTTATCTGAGAGAATAACATGCACATGAATCAATCACAAGAGACAATACACACAAAGATTTTCCTCACAGAAACCATAAAGGATAAAAGCCCGCAACTTCCTCAAAGATAGAATGAGCAACAATGGTAGTAGTAAAACCAAAAGACAAAAAGATGATCTACAACAACTATTCTCTCTCTCCCTTGAGTGAGCTTCTCCTTTATCACCTATGTGCTACAGTTGGTTTAGTGTGCGTTTCAAATAGAGAGTCTCACTCCCTATTTATACTAGTTTCCGACTTGACAATCACTTACCAGGCCGAATTCTCTATGAGAGTCTAATAACCCTAGTGTCACACAACTGTGGGGACTTTTCCCCCTAATCAACAAGGAGGGTTAACCTTTATGACTTTACATGACTTTATTACATTAATGATTCTCTCGATAGGAAAATTGGGGATCAATGAAATAAAATATATGAAATATACAAGTGAATACATTCCGAAGTTACAAATACATCAAAAATACCTCTTATCAAAGAAGGTATTCTCTAGACACAATTCATCAGCATAAGTCTTCATCACTCGATCATCATCAAAGCTGGATCATTACTCGATCATCATCATCATGACTTCCACTATCTCGATCAAATGGTTCTATCTCTCAATTCTACTCGTCATAGGAAGTTCTACAGAGCCATCCCTTTTTCATGTTGGTTGTAGGCCTAGCCTCCATGTAGGTCTTCATCTTCTTCAGCACTCATATATGACCATGGGAGGAACACATCTAGAATCCATGTCAGTAAGGCCCACCCAACACTTATATCTAACAATGGAAGGAACACATCCAGCATCCATGTCAGAAAGGCATGCCCAACACTCACATCTGACCATGGGAGGCCCATCCTGTCACCATGTGACAAAAGGACCAGCACTTACATCCATTGGAATGGTAGGACATACCATCTACCATCCGAGGAAAGGCTCTATACTTGCATCCACTAGAATAATAGGACACACCATCTACCATTAGGGGAAAGGTTCTACACTTACATCCACTGACATGGTAGGACACACCATCTACCATCCGAGGAAAGGCTCTGCACTTACATCCATCGGCATGGTAGGACACACCATATACCATAGCGGGAAAGGATTTGCACATCGATCTCACCATGGGAGGCCCAACCTGGCACCATGTCAGAAAGTCTCAGCACTTACATCCGACCATGGGAGGCCCAACGTGCACCATGTCGAAAAGGATCATCACTTATGTCTGACCATGGGAGGCCCAGCCTACACCATGTCGAAAAGGCTCAACACTTATATCTGACCATGGGAGGAACCAATCCTACCACCATGTCAAAAGGGCTCTACACTTACATCTGAACATGGGAGGAACCAATCCTACCACCATGACAGAATGGCTCTACACTTACATCTGACCATGGGAGGAACCAATCCTACCACCATGTCAAAAGGGCACATAGACTCATCAGTTCCGCTTGGAAGGAACCTCCACCTGGAGAACTACCAACTTCTCCCTGAAGTACTCAAATTTCACTCTGACTAATGTCTTGGTCAACACATCAGCTATCTACTCATTTGTCACAACATATTAGAGCTTCACTTCTCCTCTCTACGCCATTTTCTTGATATAGTGATATTTGATCTCGATATGCTTTGACTTATCATGGAACATCGAGTTCTCTGACAAATTCACATAACTCTGGTTGTCACAATATATACAAGTAGCATACAGCTGGAGATCAAAAAAATAAAATAGTATCTTCCTCAGCCACATTGCCTCACAACTAGCTGAATAAGCTACAACATACTCTGCTTTGGTTGTACTCATTGCCACGTAGGATTTATTCCTACTAAACCAAGAGATCACACCTAATCCCATACTAAAGTAGCACCCTGAAGTGCTCTTCCTATCAATGGAAATTCCTTCCCAATCCGAATCCACATAACCTTCCAGTTTAATATTTTGATTCACCCCATACTTGAACCCATAATCAACTATACCCTTCAGGTACCTTAGAATATGCTTTGTAGCAATCAGGTGAACTTGTAACGGATCTGTCAAGAACTGGCTCAATGTTTTCACAGCAAAGAAAATATCCGGTCTCATATTCGTTAGGTACATCAAGGACCCAATCATCTGACGACACATCATAGAATCAACTAATTTTGATGTCCCATAACTCAATAGATTCAGGTTCGATGCCATAGGTGTGGTCATGGCCTTGCAGTCCATCATCTTGAACCTCTTCAAGATCTCTATTACATACTTCCCTTGTCCCATGGATATTCCATATGTATTCTTCCACACCTCCATGCCTAGAAACTAGTGCATCATACCCAAGTACTTCATCTTGAACTCAGTAGCAAGTTTCCTCTTCATATTAGCAATCAACCCATCCTCACCTATTACAAACAGGTCATCTACATATAGTAGGAATATCATAGGTTTCCCTTCCTCAACATTATAATAAAGGTTGGAATCTGCTTTACTCTAAGTAAATCCTAATCCAGTCAAGAAGTTTTCATTTCTATCATACCATGTTCTAGGTGCCTGTTTCATACCATATAGGCATTTCTTCAATTTATACACATGAGTTTCCCTATCATGTGTCTCAAAACTGAGTGGCTACTCCACATACACTTCCTCTTCCACTATACCATTCAAGAAAGAAGTCTTGACATCAATATGGTGTATCTTCGATTTCATTACTGTAGCCAAAGCAAGTACTGATATGATGGAAGTGTATCTGGCTACAAATACAAATGTCTCCTCATAATCTATCCCTTCGTTCTGGGAGAAGCCACGAGCCACAAATATTTCTTTACATTTCTCTATTCTACCATCTGCAGCATGCTTGATCTCATAGATCCACTTGGAATTCACAAAAGACTTCCCCTCTGGTCTAGGGACAACATTCCATACATCATTCTTCATGATCAACTGGTACTCCTCAATCATATCATCCTTCCATTCTTTCTTCTCTACCTCTTCTTCATGGTTTGAAGGTTCTTTATCAATGATGTCACATAATAGGTCTACATTTACCAAGTAGGACCTAGTTCTCTTCCTTTCTCTGTGCATTTCTTCTGGAGCCCCATATCTTTCTGCAACTTAGATAGCCTATAGTACCCATTAAGGTTTCCTCTTGTGATTATTCTTCTCCTATGGTGGATCTACAAGTTCCTAGGGTTATTATGTTTCTCGATCTTCATCTTGAGTTGCATCATTCATAGTTGTATGTTGAATTATGGCTGCTTCTACTTCTTCATGGTCTTCAACAGGTCTCGTTCTGGATTTTTTTTAGTTGAGTATTCATCAAATGTTACGTATCTACTGGTTTTGATCTTCTTGAATCCTGGGAAGTATATTATGTAAGCCTTCAAGCTTTCACTATATCCAACAAACAGACCCTTCTTTCCTGAAGGATCTAACTTTGTCCTATTTTATTTTAGAATGTGTATGTACACTTGACAACCAAATATACTGAGATGACTAACTTCTGGTTTCTTACTGGATAAGACTTCTCTAGGTGCCTTGTTCTCAAGTACTCTATGAGGAGTATGGTTTTGTACATACACAGCTATCCTAGTAGCTTCTGCGCATAGATGGATGGGAATATCTTGATCATGAAGCATTTCCCTTGCAGCTTCCATAATCATTCTATTCTTCCTTTCTGCAACCCCATTCTATTTTGGATTATATGGATTAGGAAACTCCCTCTTAATCCCTAAATATCTGCATAATTCTTTGAATTCATTTGATGTGAATTATCCACCATTCTCTGATCGAAAGGTTTTCATTTTCTTTTTGTGTGGTTCTTGATTAAGGATTTGAAATCTCTGAACTTGCTAAATACTTCATCTTTTCTTTTCAAGAATTATATCCATGTATTCCTATAAAAACCTTCAATGAAAGAAACATAGTATACATACCCACTCAATGAACTGGATGACATTGGACCGCATATATCAGAGTGGATGATTTCCAAGATTCTTTTTGCCTTGCTCTCGCTACATGTAAATGTCTTCTTTTTGTTCTTTCCTTTCGCACATACTTTGAAAATGCCTTCATGTTTTTCCTGATTTTTTGGAAGACCTTCAACAGCTTTGTTTGCAAGTGGTAGTGCCCTATAATGCCCATGTGCAACCCTTCTATGCCAAATTTCATTTGGCTCCACTGAGTCATGGACCAAGGCTTGTTTTGGTTGGCATTTTATCTTGTATAAGCCTCCCTCTTTCTCTCCAATCACTACTGCATCATCTATAGTATTTCCCTTTGGCCACCTAAGGAATTGGCCATCTACAAATGCAACCCTTATGCCTTTTGCATCCAATGCAAATATGGAGAGGATATTATTCTTTAGTCTTGGTACAAACAAGACATCCTTAATATTCATAGAATTTCCAAAGTCTAGATTATAGGAGGATTTGCCACTACCTTTTGTTGGATACTGGTAGTAATCCCCAAGTTTTACTTTGTGGGGTGATTCATGTTCGAACATTTTCACAAAATATTCCTTGAATCCCATCATGTGTTTAGAAGCCCCGCTGTCTATAAGCCGATCATTTCTTTCATGTGTGATAGTTTCCATGAGGGAAGAACTCAAAACCTACTCTTCATCACTTAAAGAATATTCACTTTCTTGGTTGACTCTCTTCCTCGAAGGATCATCATCCTCTGTAGTGTGAGCATGATGTTTTATTTTGTCCTTATTCTTGTGAGAGTTACTCTTATTTCTAGGACAATCTCTGGAAAAGTGTCCTCTCTCATCACATGTAAAACATCTGAGTTTAGATAGATCTCTGTTAGATATTATAGGGTTATATTTTTGGTGAGAATTCTTACCTTTGGGGTGATGATAGTCCCTTATTATTTTCTTGGAGTGTACAGTGAGAGCTTGATCTTCACTTACCGTCTTTTCTTCTCAGGCTACTATTCGAGCTTCTTCTTCTTATCATTCCTCCCATAGTCTATTGAAGGTGGCTAGCTTTCTTCTAGCACAAATCCGTTGAATGAAAGAGTCCCATGACCTAGGGAGACTATTCAAGGTGGTCATAACCATTTTTTCATTCTCTACTTCTTCATCTACTGCTTCAAATTGTTCTTTTATAAAAGAGACCCTTGTAAAGTATGGCTGTATGGTCTTTTCATTATGGATCTTCACATTCTTCAATCGATTTCTCAAAGTCATATTCTGATTTATGTTCTTCCCTTCAAATAGATTGGTCAGGGAATCAAATATTTCTTTAGGTGTCTTTAGGGAGGAAACTTGTGGTATGAGGTGATCCTTGATTGAATTAGCAATAATCCTCTTGTTTAGGATCAAGTTCTTCTTGTGGAAGGCCTTAACCACATCTCCCTCTAGAACTGGAAATTCTTCACTAATGTAAGAGTCCAACTCATTTTCTTCAAGAACTAGTGAGATCATATAGTTCCATGATCGGAAGTTATCATCTCCCTCAAGATTTTCATCAAGATTTGTGTAATTATACATATTAACTAAGAACCTCAAATAGAAATACAAAATATTTAGATCTTACCAATTTGAGAAGCTGAAAACTAGATCTGGAGCTGATCTTCTGTAGTGTTGGTTTTCTGGTTCTCGGGAAAATTAGGGTTTTACTTTCCCATAGTTCTACTCAACCAAAAAATTTGATCTTGGTCTCTAAAATTCAATTTTGAGGAGGAGAGTAAACCTATGCTGGGATCACTCAAAAATTTCACTTCTGTGAAAAGCCCTAATTTCCCGATGTAGTGGTAGGTCAAAAACTGAAAATGATCATAATCAAATTCTGCTTCGACAGAAAGCTATGCCCTTCAATGGAGAGTCATCCTAGCCTCGTTTTGATGATTGATTCTATAGAGATACTCAAAAATTAATAAGCCCTAGATTATGCAGCTACACATTGTCTTCTTCTCAGGTTAGCTCTAATACCTTGTTATATTTTTATCATTTAAGAAATATTATCTTAGGATCTTATTTGATAGAATAACATGCACAGCAATAAATCACAAGACACAATAGAAACGAATATTTTCCTTATGGAAACCATAAAGGAGAAAACCCCGCAACTTCCTCAGAGATAGAATGAGCACCAATGGCAGCAGTAAAAACCAAAGAAAAAAAAAATGATGTCCAATAGTTGTTCTCTCTCTCACTTGAGTGAGCTTCTCCTCTCTCACTTATACACTATAGCTAGGTGAGTGTGTGTTTCAAATAAAGAGTCTCACTCTCTATTTATACTAGTTTCTTACTTGATAATCACTTACCACGGCCGACTTCTCTAGGAGAGTCTAATAACCCTAGTGTCCCACAACTGTGGGGACTTTTCCTCCTAATAAACAAGGAGGGTTAACCTCTATGACTTTACATGACTTGATTACATTAATGATTCTCCTGATAGGAACATCGGGGACCAATGAAATACAATATATGAAATATACAAGTGATTACATTTCGAAGTTACAAATACATCAACAATTGGTAATCATATCCAAGTTGTACCTTATTTGAATAGTCTTTTGCATAAGATAGGAGAGTGAATCATTGTCCTATAATATGTTTGGAAGCACCATTGTCTATGAGCCAAGTGTTACTTCCATGAGTGATTTAACCTATGAGAGATGATATTACAACATACTCTTCACTAGAGTCTTCATTCCACCAGTGGAAAATGAGAGATTAGTGACCATGAGACCAATCTCAGTCACCACAGATTTTTTAAAGGGATAAATGACAAAATTTGATAATTCTAAGTGGGATAACTAAAAAATGCCAAGATAAATGACCACTTTTGGTCACAGGATAAAAGCTGACTAAAAATGACTAAGATAAAAGACCAAATTTGATCACGGGATATCTAGACTACAAATGAGCAGATTACAATTGGTCATTTATTTGGTCATTTTTAGTTGTCACTCCGGCAATGGAAAAATTACAAATTTGACAATGAATTTGTAAATTTTACTAAATTCTAACATTGCTGATGGATTCAGATACCAAGGGGGTCCTTGAATCCATCTACAGTGTTAGAATTTAGTAGATTAATGTACTGTCACAACTCAACATGAATTGACCAAATATATATAAAGTACACATAATTGGTTGATAATATATCAATTATAAATATATATTTGCAGGTTATATACGTCAAACACTGTATGTTCTCTATTTATATATGTCTTTATATAGCTCTCTAAGATACAGTATAGATCTGTCTTATGTATATGCTATGACATAAGGTTTTTTGAACTATGCTTTAGAACATAACAATAGTAACACCATATTGTTTCTAATGTTTGAAATTTTTCATATACTTGGACATGTTTTTTATCATGATATTTAATAATATAGGAACACGATATTCATGCTCCTAAAATTTTTCATAACTCCAATTAAAAAGGTACAAGATCTAAAAAATAATAAAATAATTAGAAAAAATATATTAATACTAAATATATCACTATTAAAAATACTCAATTTAATAATTGATTCACCAATTACAAATTAATGAGAATTGAATATTATGCCAAAAAAAAAACTTTTCAAACAACATAGTGGCATAAATTATTAAAAAAATATATGATAAATATTATAAGGGTGATTGATGGTTATTATAATAATTATAATGTAAGGATTATAATTAACAAATGTAAGGTTTCAGAGGTCTTGAGGCGTTGGTTAACTTGATCATTTCGTACTAGTGTAATATATCATTATATATTAATTTATATAAATATTAATTCATATAATTAAATATTATTTAAAATACATGTAATTATAACTATTATACATATAAATTATAGTATATAATAGGTATATAACATTAAAATTATTTGTTATATAAAATATTAATTAAAATATAATGAATAATTTAAAAAATAATTATACAAAATACAAAAACAAAGACATAAAAAAGATATTGTAATACAACCTTTGCATTATATGTTTATTTGTCCATGAAAACCTTTGGCGGGAAAATGTATGTCTTTCATTTGAGTTTGTAAATGTGAATTAGCTAAATAGTTTTATTTATTCTTCTAGTTTTCATTAATGGGAGAAGAAAACTCCATCAAAATCATTGTCCTCTTCAAATCTTGATACACGAAGACTCACTACCCATTAAGGAAGAACACTCAAGATTTTTTCACCACTGTTTTTATATTTTCTATTGGTAAAAAAACACGTCTTTAGCTTGTCTCGTAATTCTTGAAATTATTTCTTGTGAGGCATATTAAATATTGATACAGGCTGAGGCACAGGCCATCAAGGTATAATAAGTATGATTTTCACTGTTTTTTTCTATTTTCTATTGGTATAAAAAAACATCCATCTTCAACTGCAATTCTTGAAATTATCATATTTGGGTTCATTGAGGGCTTCCTCGGTGTTGTTATTACTCGCATAATTATTGAAATTATTTGTTCCCAGGCATATCAAATCCTAATACAGGGGGAGGAACTATGCATCAAGGAAGAATAGGTAAGATGTTTTCACTGTTTTTTCTATTTTCAACACAAGCATGGTCTGAGCATTTGTAACAAACTTTTGTGGTCCCTTCATTGGTAGATCGCGGGTTCAAGTCCTCTCTTGTGTTTTCTTCGTGTATGGAGCACTCAGATATTGTATTTCAAGGCTTCAGCTACCCAACTATTGATCATTCAGTCAAATTTTGTCAATTTTCATGGATGACTTGGTATTTGTGTTTTTGTAACGAAGAAAAAGACTCAAATTAGGAAACAATGATATAAATAATCATTTTTCCCTTAAGATGGCCATCTATAGAAAAATGTCTTGGAACCAATTTTTAGAAGCATTACATTTATCATTCGCTGAAGAAAAGAGAGGGATTCTATATAAATCCTCTCTGGAGCTTCCAGATCTTGTATTTTGAGGCAAAAAATGGGTCAATGTAAGTTGTTTTGAGCTAAAATTTGTTCATTTCCACGGGGAAACGGTTTGTATGGTTTATTAGAAGGGAGAAGAGATCAAATATTCTATTTTTTCCTTAAAACCATCTAAGAAAGTATCATTTTGAATTAAAGATTGTTGATTTCTGTGGTAGAAAGTTTTTCATGGCTATTTAGAACACGAGGGCTCATAGTCGTTATTTTACCACAAGAATTATCGTATCTTGGCTATGGCCTTCACTGAAACAAATCAGAAGTGAAAAGCTTGTGATAAAATAGTTTATTTTGTGGATCAAATGTCTATGAATGGAGTTTCTTACCACAAGGCTTGCTTCAGGTGCAACCATTGCAAGGGAATGATTAAGGTAAGGATTTTGTATTCCTTTATTTTAATATTATTGGTGATCTGAGCTTTTTTTTCTTGAAAATATTTTTAATATCATGCCATTTAGTTTGTTCACCAGATCTAGATCGGAACCTAGAAAAAATGTGCATCTTCTGCTATTCAAGGATAATATGTCCAATTAAATATTAGGCCATATCTTTTCCCTGAATTGGTTAAGAAAGTTTCCAATTTATGTTAGGATTTTCACCCTATCCTTAACTATCACTGTGAATTAGCTGGATAATATTTGGATAGGCCATAAATCTTGTTCTTGTCATTATATTTGAAAATGTAGTTTTTTTTGAATATCTACAAATAAAAACTGTGAATATTAGATGACTTCCCCCATGGTCCAAAACCACTCCCTACAGTCTGCAATGTGTTGACTCTGGCCAAGCTATTGTTTGTATTTTCTTTTGACAGGCCCACTACTCTGTTTATAATCTCATCGAGCCCATATGAATAGATATGTACACCATATAATGTTTCATATAGGTTTTAGAAAGAAAGATAATGCAATTAAAACAAATCCTTCCATCTATACAAAACCTATGATTTATTGATGGCCTACCTATTCTGACTCAGGATTGTAGTTGATGGAACAGGGAAGCATCCATAAAATCATCTAGAGGCATAATTTTTAGCAGTGCCATATATTTGAACAAAATAATTTTACGAAAACATGCAAAAGCCGTGAATTTCGAAGAAAATATTCTGAAGTGACAATAACCATTTTGGTGCTCTCTGATTTGACAAAAGTCCTGGAACAGTCCCAAATTTTTTATCTTGAATATGATGGGTGAAACAATTATGGCTTTGAAACACTCAAAAATTGTTTCTTAATGGTGATGAAGTGATGAACAACCTTAAATAGCTCATAACTCTTAAGTTTCCACACGGTCCACACACCAACCTTGATAGTGTTGTTTCATGTTGCTAAAAAATGTTTAGGATTTATTTGGTGTCTTGCCAGCATAAGGGCTATAATATTTAGATTCCCCATAGAAAGAAATATAGCTACAGAAAAGAGAACATAGTTTTCACTCAAATGCATATTGTATTATAGTTATTCAAAACTTGAAAATAAATTTATCTATTTGATGTAAAATTCTTCAGAGATCCATAATGGTTGCAAGAAGTTCTGAGTTCTTTTAAATTAAAACGTCTAGGTAAGCATTTAGCCTTGCCCCGAGGTATATTTAGATGGAGTTTTTGTAGATTGAGTTTGTGGTAATGCTAAATATTAAAAGTCAAGGGAAAAGGATTCTACAAAAAAGTGTAAAGAATCCTAAATTGAAAAGAGCATAATAGCCCTAGTACATTTTCAGAAATTATTTCTTAGACCTCAAAAGAGTTCACAGTTTCCCCATAATAGAAGTAAAGAACCTAAACAACTCTCCAAGTTTTTACCTGGTCCACTTACCATTCTAGTGGTAGGTTTTTCAATGTAAATGTTTAGGATTATCTATTGTCTTGTAAAAAATAGATTAAATATTTTGATATGTGATTTAAATTTCCAAATAGAACCTAAATGGATGCAAGAAGGGACAACATAATAACTATTTCCCAATAAACAAAGTAAATAACTGCCAAATATGTCAGCATGGTTTGTTGGGTCGGTGAAAGAAGGGAATTTTTATTTCCCCCACCCAGGGTCAAGCCTTCCTAGCAACATTATTCACAAACAGATAATTCAAGTACCAAATTGAACAACAATGTGTTGCTTACCAAACTTGTGATATCATAGACAATTATTGCTGTTGTCACACCACACTAATACATGGGAACCAAGCTATGATACTTGATAGTGAAAAAAGTGGCCTCTAACAAACCACAAAAAACAAATATGATGGGGGTTAAAGCCTTCACAAATTGACAGCATATAACATATTTTTTAACCATGACACCCGAAAAGCATTTTTAGTATTTTATTCCCGTGCGTTTCCGTCAAAATTTGAGCTAAGATAATACAAACAACGTCAAATTCCTGTCATAGCATAAAAATGATGGCCTTTCATTATGTAAATTATGCTATTTTAGAATAAATGGAAGATAAACCTATTTGTTTGTTACCTCAAGCTGGGAAACATATATGAGATGCAAAAAAACTACAGGTTTCAGAAATGCTACTTTCAAGTTTCAACGTTTCAGGAAGCAGGAAGATTATGTCTATATTTAAATATCTTAGTAGGAAGGAAATTGTTTTATATACATAGTGTACATATAGATGTATGCGTAAGAATTCTTAGACTTACTTTTTAACTCTTCATTTTTATTTTTAATAATCATTTCCTTTATTTTTTTATAAGTTATGGAAGTAGAATGTTCTGTATAACTTAGTTATTTCAATTTATATTGTTGTTTTCTTCTGCTCTTTTGAGGATTTGCCATTTGTTTAGTTCATGGCTGGATAAGATTGGTTTGAAGGAAATGGAATTGCATTCTTTCTAGTTTTAACAAGTTTTCCTGTCATTTGAACCAAAATATAATTAAGATCATTTAGGACTTGGTTTTGTTCTTTGGATGGTCTAGTATTGACATGCAAATATTTATTATGGAGTTTCTTTTAATTTCTTAGTTTCATATAACATGCTTTATTTTGTATGTTATATATTTCAGTGAGCAATTTTCTGATGATATTCTATCCCAACTGGAAAATGAATTTTTGGCATCTCTCAATGCTGAGGTATATCCTTTAAGTTTTTTTTATTACTCTAAATGCATCTTTCAGACAAGGAAACTTATTCTAGTGTTTTAGACTCTACTGGTGCAAGTCTCAACGATTGTTGTTGTTATCACGATGTAGGTGGCAATGTGGTTGAACATATTAGGCCTTTACTATGGTTGGGAAGTTTTGAAATTTGGGCATCTTTTTTATTTAGACAGGTCGATTTTGACTTTTGCTAGCGCTTGTGGAGGCTATTGTTGCAGCCTTCTTTTTTGGAGTATAAAAGCCATCCATGCACATATTTTTATTATTATTAATTTCCAATTGAAGCTTTATTTTTAAAAATGTCATAAAATAGCCTATAAATCATGTGATGGACTCTTATTACTATTAAAAAATGGTAATATGTCTGAAAAATACCCATCATTTAGGCATTGAAATCCTTTGTCACATGTATGGAAAATTCTCTATTTATGCACAAGTAAATGATCATACCTCTTTATTTGCAACAACCAGTGATTATAGAAAATATCTCCATTTCCAAAATATAAATGAAGAGAAGTGAAACTTTCAACTTCAGGTGCATCTCCTGTCACAAACTACCTGTCTATTTTAAGAAAACTGCTTGAGGTTTGCTTTTAAGTATTAGAATCAGGCATTATTTTGCATTTCCTTTTTAGGTGATAAGAGTTGAAAGAAGGTGTAAATTTTCCATCTTTGATATTCTCGTTGGTGATGTTGTAATCCTCAATATTGGTGACCAGGTATATTAAAATTTCCTTTGTAATAATAGAATCAATGTTGCTTCATTTAAAAATTGAATAGCTATCCTCTGAAAGATGGCTCTTTCCTTTTTAGGTCCCCATAGATGGAATTCTTATTACTGGACATTATTTGTCAAGTGATGAATCTAGTATGACTGGGGAGAGAGAAAATTTGTGTGCCTCTCTTGTTGGTCTCTTAGTTTCTTGGCCTGTTAGCAAGGAGTGAATTTTCCCAGAAGCTTGTGATGCTAAAGTTTGTAATATTTTCTCTGGGATATGACTATATCTTTATTTTCCTAGGTTTATAAAGACCATAAAAATCCTTTTATGATGTCTAGTTGTAGGGTTGCATATGGATATGGTACCATACTAGTGAGTTGTTATGCCTATTTATTCCTTTGGAAAGAGCTATGCTTCCTGATTGTGATTTTGAAGTATCTGGTTTCTCTATCATTAGTGTGTTATGCTCTAATTGATAATAGGGAGGTTGGTTTGTAATTTTGTTTTCTTATATCAGGTAACCCGTGTGGGATTAAAAACTTATTCGGGTTTAGTGATGGCTAGCATATCATAGGATAATGGGGAAGAAAATCCCCTACAGATCTATTTTCCCTGACTTGTTTAATTTTCATACTATTCATTTCCATGAGTGGTATTATTACAAATTTCACACTCACAGAGATTCCCTGTTTATAATAGGTTCACCTCAATGGTGTTGCAAATTTTAGTGGCAAGTTTGGATTTATAGGGGCAGTTGTAGTTTTTGTCATCCTCTTCATTAGGTACTACCTTTGGATGTTTGATCTAAATTTTTTTTTTTTCACTGCCACTTTGTATTAACTGTAGTTTGTCTTCTATGTTATCATTTTTTTACAGGAAATACACAAGACTCCAATGGGAAATCCCCATTTCAAGCAGGAAAGACCAAGGCTGGAGACACAATTAGCGTAATTGTTAACATATTCTCGGTTGCGATAGGTCAGCATGTCCTACTTTCAGTATCTTGTTATTATTATTCTTGAATGGATAGTTTGTATAAAATCATATATCTTTGTTTACAAAAATGTTGATTAGTGTCGTGTTCAACAATTATATGAAAATGTACAGAAGAGAAATACTAATGGAAGTATTTGTTTGTTGGTTTCCATTGTCCTTGTTGCAGTTCCAGAAAGACTTCCATTGGCAGTCACCTTGACGTATCATTAATTGCAAAAGTTTTTCTAGATTTAGATTATTCATATTAACATCTAGCGATTGTCAATGATTTATTTGAGAGTGGTGTTTCTCTTCTTAACATGTTTTCTTGTCATTTAATTGACAGTTTAGCTTATTCAATGAAGAATATGATGGCGGACAAGGCTTTCGTTAGTATCTGATTCACAATAATTTATTAATATGGATGGATGGGTGATTGGTATTTCAACATCTAAAAATTCACCCCATTCCAAGTACGAAGGTTGTTAGCATGTGAGACTATGGTTTCTACTACAAAAATTTATAGTGACAAAACAAGGACACTGACCTTGAATCAAGTTGTCCTTTCTCATTGGTTTATATTTATGGGCATGATTCCTTCTTATAAGTGTTATAGGATATGATAAAACATGGAATTTCCCAACTGTTATATGATTCCTCTTTTATCATGTTTATAGGATATGTTAAGTAGGAATTTGTCAACCATCCTCATACACAAGAGAATCATATTACTAGAATTGATGCTTCTTGCCTCAATAAGGTAAAGGTTTTGTTGCAAGTTCTTGATTATTTCTTTAATTGACTATAAAAATATTCTTGACTTGGAATTCACATTGGTTATTATTTATTTTTTGACAGCCTGGATGTGCTTTCTTATAGGTGACCAATATTGACCAATATTCTCTTTTAACTCTTCTGCGTCACCCAAACCATATTTTCTACAAATCTGTCTAGAACTGCATTGAGCAAACCTAAGATGCAAACAGGATTGAATCGTGCTTTCCTCAGATTTGATAAGAACATAGTCATTTTGAATGGGTAATTCCCTCAATCCATACTTCTCGGCATCCTTGTAATAATCAAGGAAATGCTTACCATTTGACATACTCTTTGCAACATTACTTCTAACTTAATTTCCAACAAGTGGTGCATCCTAAGTAGTTAAAGTAGGCCTCTTTTTCCTTTTAGGTACAAAAGTATCTTGTGATGTAAGCAACCTTTTATCATGATTCATTAGATTCATATACTTTCACATTCTTACTGTGTAAGAGAATATTTGAATCCTAATTTTGCAACAAATAACTACACTCCTCTATCAGATTAGATAGACTATCGGGTCCAGTTATCTTTGATGAGACTCCCAGAATTTCATTATCTTTAGAGAGTAAGGAATTTTCATTTCCAGGATTCTGAGCTATTACAGAGACGGTTCCCGAGGATGAAAGGTTAGTATTATTATTCCCCAAGTATGTCACATGGATAATCATATTAGTATGAATGGCCAAGGGGGATTCATCAACTTGATACACATTAGTAGCACCCTGATTAATTTTTTTACTATATGGCATTTCCTTAGAAGGAGAGTATCCCTTAACATGCTCATGATTCATCATATCCATGTTTCCCAAGTGTTTATCTGGAATTTCCTTAGCACGAGAATGTCTTTTTCCATGCTCGTGACTCATCATATCCATGTTTCTGAAGTGTTTAACAATTTTTTTCCCTTCACTGGAAACATTGAATACTCAAATGTATAGAAGTCTTATGCCCATTGTTAGTATGATCCAACATACATAAATTACCCATAGGTACAACACCTTGCAGCCCATTGCTAGCAGCACCTTGTGGGGATATACTTCCATTTTTCATGCCATCCTAGTTCCATGTAGAGGGAAGGTTCGACAAAGATCCAATGCGAATAGGTCTCTCTCTAGCAGAAGATGGAAGCCTGGTATTTTTCCTTGCTTCTGCAACTTCCAAAGAATAATTCCTATCTGAAAGTGTTTCCTTTCTAGATACTGAATCCTTTGATTCTAAATTTGTTGCATTGTTAGATTTCAAACAATGTGATCCTTTTAAAACAGAACCAGTTGAAGAAGGAAGAGATTGATTTTCCTTTCCACATAATACATTTTCTAGTTCTGGTTTATTATTCTTAGATTCAATGGCCTCAAGTTCATTTTTAAATATTGGACTATTTTTTTCTGGAACTACTAGAGTTGCTTCTCCCTGAACCGTTAGAATGGTTACAAGCATGACCATTGAAACGCCAAATGTGGTATTCACACATTAGACTCTAAGTTGATCATGTGCATGGGAAGGGTCCAGAGTAGGAGGAAAATTTGAATTTCCTCCTAAGAGAAAGTGTTTTTGAGGTCTTGTTGATTTTCATCTCTAACAAAGGATTGTAGGTCAAGCACAATCATAGGGTGTGTTTTTATATGTGTGATTTGTAGGCCTGGTTTGCGTTTGGGTGTAAAAAAAAAAATTTGAATAAGGTATTCATTTCCTCCACTATCTTAATCCAAGATTACAGTTGTGGATTGTTTGATCTATTTAGTTTGATTAATTATTTTCATTATAAATGATGTGCATTGCAAGATCTCAAGTGTTTAATGGTTGCAGTTTTCTCTTCGATATCTGAGAAAAAAAACATTTTTTTTCTGAAGAATATAGATTGTCAATATGCAGAATAAAAGGAAACCATTGTTGTAGGAAACCCTATTCCTGAAAATCAATAAGCATATAAATCAAGACTTGAGGGAAGGACCAACAATATTCAACAAAATTTCAATGGGTTCCTTGAGGAATTATTTCATTTGTGTGTTTCTCGTCATAACCTTTTGATAGAATAATCAACCCATAGTTACCTACATTAGACATTAATTTAATTATTTTTGTCTTATTACATAATTTCCTAGATTCCATTCTATGCTAGTTGTCGTATACATGTCCTAGAAGTCAACACATGCTAAAACTGAGTCATGGAGCACTTGGGAAACATCCTGGAAACCTAATTTAGCATGTATTATTTATTCCAGATCCTCCAAAGCGCATATGTTCTTTTTTTGAAAAGATGCATATTTTATTTTGATTTAAGCAAAAAGGAAAAGCTAGACTAGGTGTAGTTGACATATTTTTTTCCCATGTCATCCTCCCTCCTTTTCTCCAAATAAAATATTTTATGGGTTGTATTTCCATCCCTCTTTATCTTTCCCACTTGACTTATAAAATTCATGAGCATCTTCTTAGATTTGGAAACTGCTTTATGCACCTATGGGGGATTTGACTAGATTTGGTAAGCCTGTTTTTTTTACTATTTCGAATGGCATATTTATGCATTCGATTCTCTCATGTAATGATAGATTGAAGCAGCATATTAATTCACAAGGTTGGATATTGTACACTTATTCAATACAGATTAGTGTTATGCTACAATTTCAATCTCCTTTGGTGTGAATTTTGCATGTTTGATTAGCAATTTGTGAGTGTAATTGTTCTATCTCTTGGGTTCAATTTCCACACCTTTTTGGGATATTAATTTATTGTTTTGTGTGTTTTTTTGGAATTCTTTGATTTGTATGTTTTTCATCATAACGGTTCAATGTTTTTCTACTTTACAAGTGAGATTTTTTTATTGGATTTTGCAAGAGTGAACTTAACTAAGTGGGCAATTGAGTATGAAGATCATGTTGCCGAGGATTTTCCATTAGGTATGAAGAGTTTTTTGATGGGTCTTTCAATATGATTATAAGTATAGGTTAATTGAAGTTGTTATGAGATCTAAGTATGGATTAGAATCCAACTACAAGTGGGATGGTTTAGCGATTGTAATATTTTGAAAAGTCATCGCTCTACTAGATGTTTTTTATGTAAAGTTATCTCGAGATAGTTTTTGAGAAAACTCATATTTATTGTAATACTTGAAATTTCATATAATATAAGTTGTGTGGTTTAAAAATTATATGGTTGTAATTTATATTATTTATAAGTGTTGTAATGAACTATTTAATGTGGCATTGCATAATTCACATGTGTATTAGATGATGAAAAATAAGGTATGATTCTTTTTTTAATTTAAACATAATATCATATTAAAAATTTATATTGATTAATAATAGACTCCATTAAAACTACTAAAATATAATAATCACACATAAAATGACTAAAAATGACTAAATTAATGACCAATAAATGATATTAAGGACCAAAAAAATGACCAAAATTTGCATATCAATGACCAAAAAGCAGTTTTCATGGCTAATTTACGGCCTTTTATTGTTCGACCGAATTTGGTCATATTCTAGTTTGTCGTGTGCTCATTAATTTGGTCATATATTTGGTCATTGATTCAAGTATATGACCAAATTAATGACCAACTGAAAAGCTATAAATGAAAAATTTTGGTCGCATAATAAAAGGCCGTAAACTAGCCACCAACAATCGCCAAACCAAAAGTGCTCATTGATATGCGGATTTTGGTCATTTTTTTGGTCACTAATCTCTCATTTTCCACTAGTGTTCTCTATGGTTCTCTCCTTATCTTCTTCATTTTCTTCAGCTACATGGGCATGATACTTTCGGTTCTTCTTCTTGAAATGATCTTTCTTTAGAGGACAGTGTCTAGCAATATGTCTCATCTTATGACATGAGTAACATTCAAGGGATGAATAATCCCTTCTAGGTTTCTTACTCTTCGTGAAGTCTAGTGATATTTTGGGAGATGAACCTTGATTCTTCCTTTTGCTTCTTCCATTCTTAGTGTCTGTAGCTAGAGCTTGATCTTCATTATCATTTAGCTTCTCTTATTTATTCACTATCCTTACTTCTTCTTGTACACATTCTTCCCATAGCTTACTGAACTTGGTTAACTTTATTCTAGCACATATTCCTCTAATGAAGAAATCCCATTTTCTAGGGAGACCATTTAGTGTGTCCATCACCACATCTTATTCTTCCACCATATCACCAATGGCTTCCAATTGTTCCTTGATTTGAGATAGTCTTGAGAAATATGATTGCATGGTCTCTGTCTTTTGTATATTCACACCCTTGAGTTGGTTTCCCAAGGTCATTCATATGTTGATGTTCTTACCTTCAAACATATTGGTTAGTGCATCAAACATTTCTTTTGGATTATTCTTTGAATATAATTGGTGGATCAATTGATCCTTGATGGAATTAGATATGATCCTTTTTACTTTGATAATATCCTTTTTTGTTTGGCCTTTTCCCTTCTCCCTCTCATTCCTTGACCTCTTCTTTGATAAAACCATCTAGGTCATGTTCTTCAAGGATGAGCATGGCTCTGTACTTCCATGCACTAAAATTCTATACTCCCTCGAGATCTTCATCAAGCTTGATATTGTTTGTCATATTTAATGAATGAGAAATTCAAATGGAAATATATGGGATAGAACTTACTGGTATGATGACTTATTTTGGAATCTTCTTTAGGGTGACGTAGGGTTTGACTAGAAAGCTTTAATTTTGAAACTGGGATCACTTGTAGAGATTATTGGAGGAAAATATGTGCCTCCCTAAGGTGAGCTAGAGTGTATCTTTCTTTGCTGGAATATGAGGATGGAACCTTGAAAAATATGATTCCCTAGTTTCTCTCGGCAGTAGTGGTACGTCAAAAAGTGAAAATCCTCAGAATGAAAAACTGCTTCAACATAAATATTGACCCTCCTAGGGAAATTTCAATGGACCTTCTTTTCCATATGATATATGGAGGGAGGTATCCCAAATAGTAAACCCTATCTTTTCGGATTGTAGGATGAGCTACTACACAATGTATTCTTTCAGGTTAGCTCTAATACAATGTTAATATTTTAAAAGTTGTTATAGAAAAATAAGAGGATCTATGAAAGAATAAAAAAAAAAAGAAAAAAGAGAACACATATTTATCCTAGGAAACCCTCATGGGGAAGAAAACCTAGCAAAAATTTCTCTATATAGAATTCAACCAAGTATAGTGTAAGACCCAAAGAATAAGACTAGACCGCTTCCTCTCCTCCAAATGGATTGTTTCTTCTCCCTCTAGCGCAACTGCTTGTCCAAATGAGGAAAGTGCCTGTCCTATTTATACTAATCAGTGAAGAGGCATAATAACTCATATGGGTTGAATTCTCCTTGCTTCCAGGGTCGACGTTCCTTGGAAGACTCAAACATACATTTTAGTAATACTTTTGTGGGTATATAGACCCGACTTATGACATAGGTTTTACCTCAAGGATTTACATGACCAAATATATCAATGACATCCCTAACCATAGGATCAACATCTTTGGAAGGGGTGATAGTAATAATAATACAAAATAAAATATCTTATGTAGTTACATTTATTAACTGAAGATGCACACAAAAATGACTTAACAATAGTAGTAGACAAGAACGAAGAATCATTTGAAGGTTTTACCAAGAAAATCCCAACCGAGATAATGATAGCCTTGAATATGAAGCAAAGGATGACACATCTAAATTAAAAGCAACCATAGAAATTACATGTGAAGCAGTTGAAGTGGAAGAAGAATATAATGCTAAGGAATATGTGTGATGTGGCATAGTGAATTTTACTAATGTTTCTTCTAATTTTGTAGGATTAGAAGCTAAAGAATGAAACCATGTTGAGCATATGAAATAGAGAAATATGACATGAAGACGGATTGTGATCTTGAAAATATTGTTGAAAATAGATTTATGAGATGGAGTCTTGAATAAATTTGATTTTATCAATCATTTTTTAGTTTTGTTGAAAAATATGAGGACGATAGTATGTTACATGATGAAAATAACAAGTGGGGTTTAGGCATTCCAACACTATAGGAAGTTGAAAAATTGAAGATAAAGATTGTATCCCATGTTGTGAAGGGAAATCAACATGATAATTATGATGAATATCTTATGGAATATAGTTTTGTAGTTGTTGAAGACATCATTGAAGTTTCTATGGATCATTTATTTTTCAACTGGATTTATTGAATTGAAATTGAGCAATGCAATTTTGTAACTCCCATGTTCAATAAGAAGTAATGGTTGAAGCCAAGTAGTTGCAAAAAGAAGAAAAGGAATCCAAATTTCATAGAATGGAGCATGAAGAAGAAAAATACAAGAGTTTGTAGCAGCAAGTATAGGAAGAAGCTGCATTATCGCATACCAAAAAACAAGGTAAAGGTCAAGATGTTTGAACAAAGTTGTAGGCCTAACTGAGAAATAGACAAGCATGCATTAAAATTTGAATTTTGATGTAAGCCCTAGAGGCAATATCTTTTAGAAACTACTTGATAGTTTCTTTAGTGGTCATAAATAATAGAAGTGTTGAAGTGTATTAATTACTCCCACTAGTTAGTTGGATGACAACATGAGGGATTCATCTTGTTGAATGATATCTTATCACATTCATTCATAAAGGAGGGGTTTTAATTATGAAAAATAAGGTCAATATATTGTAGGTATTGGGGAGTAGAGAATAGGGTATGGGGGATTTATATGTATTAGGGGGGTATAAAAAAGGTTTCTAGTAAAAATAAGGAATATATTGTAAAAATAGGGTTTTTTTAATTGGAAATATGTATTGGTAGGGGGGCTCAACAAAATGATTTTTGCAAGTGATTATCAATATCTAGTGAAATTGGGGGTAGTACACTAGTACAAAATGAGGAATTAGTGACTTTTTGAGGCCTAGAAAATTCCAGGAAACAATAGTAGGGATTATTCCCAATAAATGTTCCCAATCAGCTCGTTATTGTTTAGTATGGGAAATCTACCCGATTTGTGGTCCATCTACCATAGGTCAAGTAACGCTTAACTTGTTTTATCGGTTGCGGCCCTGTCCACCATTTAAATGTATTTTTTAGTTTTATGTTTATGTATGATATGCAAGTGCCTAACTAAGTGCAATTGATAGAGATAACAAAGAGTGTCACAATGTGATGTGCATTTGTGTACCTCTCGTCTTACCTCTTTCACTTCTCAATCATAATGAAAGAAATACTAATTAAATATATCTAACCTATCCCTAGGGAGAAATAGTGTAATTAATAATGAGTAATGTACTATATAACATGCATTTAGAATACTACATATATTTGTTCATATTTCAAAATACATGAATATAAAACATATAAATAAAGAGACAACTTAGTGTCGATTAAAACATTGATTACCCAGATACGATGTGTAAATTTCACAGAAATAAATAGGAGCACATTCATAACATGAAATAATTCATGAGTTAGAATGATCTCACAGTTCATAGAAATAAGCTTAGACAGAAGTAGTTCACATTCAACCAGTCTATGTCAAGCATTTGAAACTGCACAGTGCTTTCTCCAGCCGAAAATATAAACTCTTTATTATAAGATGAAATAGTTCTTCTTACAATAACATTGCACAAAGATAGCATGAAAAAAGGTCCTTGCTTCTATCTAACTCAGCTATATTTATAAAAACAACAAAACTCTTGAAATACCCTCTTTTTCCTTTGGGCTTCCCATAACCTTTCCTTAACAAAATTTTGTCCTCTAGCATATATACTTAGAAAATATAAATACAACATATTATATAATTAATCAATCATTTGAAATAGCACAACTAGGATGGCCCAGATTGATCATTCATAAATTTCTTCCACACATTTGCATCTAATGCTATATTTTCAAAACCAGAAGGCTCAAAAAATATGATGGTGATTTCATGCTTAGCGGCTTGAGCCTTTATATTCACCACCCTAGCCAAAATTAGGCAAATTTGGTCTTCCAGCAAGTGACTGCTAATTGTTGCATGTGCTACTGCAATTTTAAGCACCTTTTCATATAATCCCTTGACTAGATGAATAGCATGTTCATCCTCCTTACATCATTCTTGCAATTGCTTCAAAAACATTTCATGCTCGGGAAGCTCTTCTAACCTCCTTCTAGCAGAGGTTTGACACTGATTGTAAGTTAGACAAATTTTCCTATAAAATTCTACACAAACACTCTTCGTCCTCCTAATTGTCTTTACTAATTCTTTTGCTTCTTTACTTGCAAATTCAATCAGCGCATACTCCAGCTTTATCGTCTCTAGGTATTTAATGGGTATATCTGCGAGAGGTTCCTTATTTGTTTCTAACCATGTCATTTGTCCCTGTAGATCCTCCAGGATATCTTGTGTCCTATCTAAGAAATAGGAAGCTATATTTATAATTTCCTCCAACCTTATTTCTACCTGCTGAACCTTTAACATCTCTTCCACCATCTGAAGCTGCATTTGATGAATCTTATTCCTCAGTGTAATAGCATGTTTCTTCAAAGGTTCAATATATGTTTTCTTCTCCATAGTTGTCTTTAATTAGACTTCCAGTGAATTTTTCTGATTTTCCAACGCTACTACCTGAGTCTCATAAAGCTTAGCTTTCCCCTCAGCAGTAAGTCTTTTGTACTTCTAATTCTACCACTTTATCTTCTAACTTTCCCTTCTCTTTATTCAACTCTCCAATTGACAGTTTCAAATTATCTCTTTCTGCCTCAAAAACCTGATGTCTCTGCTGCAGTCTCCCAAAATCTGCCAAGATGGACTTGGAATTTTTTTCTATATTGCTTGTGGATAACACCAAAGAATATTTGTCTGATTGTAGAGTCTACCACTTTTCTTTGGATACCTCAATTTCACTGATCATATCTTCATACTTTCTCTTCAAATTCTGAATTTCAATTCTTTCCTTTTTTTAAGGTCTCTTTCAACTGTGTGACCTTCTTCTGGGATTGCTCTAGATCAGTCATTATTCTATCCACATTATATTCAGTATATAGGGTTGTGGTTACACCATCCATTGCCATTAATCGTGGATCTTTGTCAGGATCATGAACCATTACTTTCTCGGTCACCATCGCTCCTGTCTTACCTCCAATGTTCACCTTTTTATCCGTTCTTTTAACAATCCTCTTTTTGACCTTGTAATCGAAAATGGTATTTAAATCAAGAAATTCTTCTCCTTATGTGGGAGTAAAAGGAATTAATTCAATTCTAGATACTAACAAAGGGTTCTCTCCTGCTATACTACTAGATGGAACAGCGGGTTCTAATGGCTCAGCATAAGACTGAGTCTGTCCTTGATCAGTAGGGTCATGTTCCTCTTGTCTCGATTCTTCATCTTCCCTTTTTGCTTACTCTTTCTCTATATCAGCAGTTTCTAATCTTAATCCCTCACTTTCTTTCTTCCTTTTCTTTTCTTTTCTTCTTCTATTTTCTTCTCAGCCTCTTCATCTATCTTTCTCTTTTCTTTGTCTTTGGCTCACAACCAGTATTCTGCTTCTTGTGCTAACCTGTGAGGTTCTTCTTGCCTTTTCTTTGCTTCCTCTTCTTCTTTCCTTTTTACTTGCTCAACAACTTTTCCCTTTCCACCAACATTAGTTATCTTTTGTTTGAATCTCCTCCTCAAATCAGTCATGTTCTGAGCACTACAGAAAACCTCCTCATCCTTGTCCCAAAAATTAGCATACTCAAAGTGTGCCCCAACTTCTGCACAATACTCATCTACCTTCTTCTCAGAGTCTTTTGTATGATAAATTATTTCACCAAAATGAAAGTACTCTAACTCCTTAATGAATTTTGTTGCGGTCTTTACTCTTTAAAACTTATAACTTCCTACATAAAAGGGAACTGGAGGATATACAAATTTTTCCTACTAAAATAGGAAGTTACCCACTACGTGAATGTACAACTATCTTATGACTTCTTTATGGATCACATAGTCTGTAGCATATCTAGGTAGAAGGGAAGGAGCCATTGATCCTCCAAACATCCTTAGATACAACCCTTCCTCTATCAAATAATAGTGTCTGTTAGATTGCACTACTTTCATAGCTTCCTCTGCCATACAATTACATTCAACCAAAAATATAAATGTATACAATGGGATAATAAAATTCTCACAAATATTCTTGTAATGGCTAGAATACTTGTGAGCCCAGAATAATTAATAGGAAGCATACACAGGGGACCAGTATTTATCCCATTGGCACTTCAATGATGGGAATGGTTGAGTACATAAAATACAATCAATCAATATTGAACTCATATAAAATTATGTCTTCTTCTAGCCCACTCCTCCCAATGTTGCACTTATGAAAGCTGATAAGATGTTGGCCACTATATTTTCCCAATTAAATATTGTACCTTGGGTGGCTACAAAATATATCACTTGTACCCAACCTATTTTTAAGTTTCTCCCGTTTGCCATCCCAAAAATCTGGTTTAACATCAAGGTAATTAACTTGTATGGAGTGCGGAGCCTTGATGTTTCATACTCTCCTGAAGGCCTCGTAAGAAAGTAATTTCCTAGAACCATCATTCTTTTAACTGTTTCCATCATATCTAAGTTGATATCTTTCAACCAACTCTCAATCAAATAGATTTGTGGTGTTAGCAACTTATAATCCATGGCGATAAAGGCTAGGCTATCTGAAGCATAACCCTGCCCCTCGTTGTTGGCTAGTATCGTCCTTGTTACATATTCCCTTGGCCGAATCCACCCTATCACCTATGAACAGGGAAAAAGTTTAGGTATGGTAGCCACCTTCATAATGGCTGATATCTCAATGTTCGCATAGATAGGAAGATCTTCGAACCGAGCCTCTGGAACACTCTAGTTTGAGATCATTCTATATATATCTCCCCATTTATACTCGAGATCAATTCCATTAATGGATGTAGTATATTTATAAATAACCTCAACTCTGGTTACTATCTCTACTTTTGGTTCTTCCTCAGCTTCTTGGGCCTTCTTTTTATCCATTCGTGGCATATTGTTGTGCCGATGATTACCCTGTAATGATCATGCAAAATGGATTTAGTCCACTTACTCCTAGAAAACTATGTATTGAAAGAAACAACAAAAACAACCAAACCATTTCCATCCCATCAATATGCATGTTGAATAGCTTTTCTTCTATCAAAACAAATAGGCCTTTTGTATGGGAAACTTTAAAAACCAGGAAACTTTCAAAAACCTATCTGATCCAAATCTGTGAAAAATTATGCTCGGGTAAACCTATATCTTCACAATTGACTTATGTCTACAAGTAGAAAACTTGACCATGGGGAAATCCTTTAAACCACATAGCGCTAAAACCCCAAAACCCCCTCTTTACAACTAAGAACTCCTCCCACATCCCATAGAAACCTACTGCTTCTCAAAAAATGGTTGCGCAACCTATGGTTTAAAATGGTGCAGGAAAGAAGGGAGCGGTGCAGACAGTGAAATGCTCATCTACACCCTACCCTTTTTTTCCTAACAACTGTCAAAGAGTCCATCATGGCTGCTTAATAATCAGTCGGAGACAGGGCGAGAATAAACGAGAATATTGGTTAGCCGATGAAACAATGCTCACAAAACAAACAGGGAGAACCCTAGAAAATAAAATGACTGTCATATTTTGTAGTAGAACCCCATGGGATAGCCAATACCTTAACCCTATTAAAATATGCAGGTAAAACAAATTCTAAGCAATAAAATTTGAGGCGAATCCTACCTGGAGAAAACCTGCGGATGACCTGGACAGAAATAACCTCCAGCTACACATGACTCGCTCAGACAATGACAGTTGTGCAGTTCCAAATGGGATACAAACACAAATGTCAATGACCAAAAATACAAACTTCACGGATTTATAAGCTTGACTGTGAGAGCGATAGGTTAATCGAGCGAGAAAGAAAAATGTTAAGTCAATGTTAGACGAGAACTTGTGAGCGGACACAAAGCTTCGAAAGGATCCAATAGATCATAACTGTGATATTAGATGAAGAACGTCAAAGTGTTTAAAACCATAATCAGAAGTAAAAAAAACTAACACGCCCCGATATCGGCGATGACTAGGGAAATGCGTCAGATGGATTCAGCACTAAGTCTCTACAACATCGGCCAATGAAATAACTAGGCTTTCGGTTCACTCCACAGGACACAACCAATTTGGTGGAAAACAAAATATCAAACTTAATCAAATATTGGAAGACGATAAACGAATGGAGACCTGGTTCATTAAGACTGCTCCAAACTAAGCTTCCGGTGGATCGGCAAACAACTTCAACGTGATATCTGAAATGACATCTGATATATCAAAGAGAAAACTCAGAATGCTCCAATGGGCATATCGGAGAGCTAGTCAACTGTGCATCGATGCATCAAAAACATAGTCAACTGTGCATCCGATACAAACATACTAACCTTCAAAAATTTTCAAAATTTCAAGTCATGGGAAAAAAATTGGTGAAGTCTTTGGATTCCTAAATCCTTCTAAAAGACTAAGGATATAACGGGGGCCCTAAAAACAATTTTTTTTGGGGGAAAATAGTTGCAGCTGTAAGAATTGGCGACTACCTGGAAGACACAGATCTCTGGACAACATATCCTTTGAGACATCAGGCTGCTTTAACAATATGACTTTATTAGATTTCTTTAAGATATCTGGATTTCTAGAATATAAGATTTATGAACTTTAAACATTGATGATGGTCCAAATTGAAGAAAGGGAAACTAGGATCTCAAAGTCTCAATAACTCTTCTGAGGCCTAAGATATGAAGTTTATTTTATCTCTGCCTTTTGGTAGCTTCCAACTTAGACACCACAGGATTGTAATAGATGGTCAAGAGATATATTCGTTTGCTCCTCATTCCCATGCCAACTTGCATTATTTTCATGCTTCTGGACTTTTGTCCTTTTGATTCCTCCTTAATTGCTTTATTTCTTAATTTTAGTTCAGGCCCCTCTATCCATAGTGTCCTTGTGTGCGAGAGATATTTTAATTTCAACTCACGGATGGAGAAGAAATTTTTAGCAATCTTATCTATACTGATTTTCTTCAGTATGTGTTTTGATATAGATCTGCTTCTTGGGAGATTTTGAATCTTGTTGGCCTTTTGGATTTTGTTTGTGGCATGGGATCATTTAAATGTAATACAATTGTTTACCCTGCTTCCTTTCCATGGGTATTTTGCTGTTAACCTCCTAGGACATTCTTTAGTGTGAAGTGAATGGAGCCCCAAAATATTATTCTAGACTTTTCTATCCTTAGTTATTTTACAGGGATTAAAAAAGACTTCATCGTGTTCATAATCTGCTCAGACAATCTGCTAATATTAAAGAATATTTAAACATTATGTATGTGTAAGTTGTAAGCACTCTTTGATAAAAAGATTTTAGTTTACCCAGAACTCTGATGAACTTCAAAAACCAAGAGTTGTGCTGATTTATTGAAACATAAGTCAAACCAAAATTTACACAATCAAATCTTCACCAAGTAAAATGTAATTCAATAACTAACCTAGACAAAGTAAAACAAAAACAAATCAAACCATTTCTTTATGTACAAAAGAAAAATCAAAACCATTAAGAAAAATAAGGCTTGAGAACTAAACCATTTACTGGTAAGTTCTCCTCTCACCCTTGTAAATCTTGCTATTTGTAAGTTGAGGGGACTATCTTCTCTGTAATCTGAAAAGGGCCTATCCATAGTTGCTGAAATTTAGTGCGATTTCCCTTCTCATCATGTGGGTGATCCCACTTAAGAACCAAATCACCTACTTTGAATTCTCTTTTCCCAGCCTTGTTCTTGTCAAACCACCTCATCACCATCTCTTGTTGGTGTTTAAATATTTCTTTGGATTTGGACCTAGACTCCTCTAACTTCAGCAGACTGTGAATTCGGATTTGCATAATTTCATTATCATTTCCTCTAGAGTCTTGGGCTAGTTTAGAGGATGGCAACATAATATTAAGAGGTAGGATAGCTTCTTTTTGATAGACAAGAGTGTATGGTGACACACCTAAGGAGTTCTTGGGTGTGACTCTATCAGCCTAGAGTGCATTAGAAAAAGCTAGATGCCAACTCCTTTAATTTTCTATAACTATTTTCTTCAAAATTCTAATCAGGTTTTTATTGGTGGATTCTTCCAAACCATTTTCTTGCGGATAGTAGTTTGCAGAATAGTGTATCTTAATTCCTTTTTTCATTAGAAAATGTAGTCAATTTAATAGATAAAAAATATGAAGCATTATAAAAAAACAGGGAAATTGGAACCCCAAACCTAGTCATCATATGATCTTGCAGAAAGTCCATAACTGCATCTTCATTTAATTTACGTAACAGAATGGCTTCTACGCATCTGGTGAAATAATTGGTTGCCTTCAGGATGTACTTATGCTGTAATGAAGAATTTGGATTGATCTCTCCAATAATGTCAACCCCCCATTACCCGAACGGTTTTGAGATAATAACTGGTTTCAATGGTCATGCTACCTTGGCTTGTCTTCCACTGCTCCTTTGGAAAGTATCACACTTTCTAACATGAGCATGAACATATTTAAACAATGTCAACCAGTAATATCCAGCTCCTAGAATCTTGTGTGCTATTGTGTCTCCTGAAAAATGGCCTCCAGCAGGTCCATCATGTAATTCTGCTACAACCTTATTTGCATCTTCACGTTCCAAACATGTAATAAAAACTCCATCATAGTTCTTTCTAAATAACACTCCATCAATAATCTAATACAAGGCTGATTTCAGATGTAATGCTCTTCTTTGCTTGGCATTCCAATGTTTTGGAAAATATCCTTCTTGAAGATAATGAATTAAATTTCTATACCATGAGTCTAGAGTTGTGAATAGAGGACATACATCCACCATGTGTAATTCAGCTTCATTGTCCCAACTATTATCTTCATTTTTTGACTTTCAACCATCATTTTACAGAGTCCTTTGTCCTTTAATTATGGTTTCTAGTTTGAATTCTAGATCATACTTTTGCAAGGAAGTCACTCAGCTACCTTTTCTTTCTCCCAATTCCTTTTGTACAAAAAGGGATCGTACTGCTGGGTGCAGGAATATTAATTTGGTGCAGTTATTAAGTATGTATGGCCTGAATTGCTTCACCGCCTTAAAAACTGCATAATCTTGTTTATCGACCATGGGATAGTTCAATTCATCCCCTCGCATACTATTGCTCATAAATTATATGTGGTACTCATCTTCCCCTTCTTCTTTTAGCATAAGCACCGCTGCTAATGAATCATCGGAAGCAAAATTTTACAAGATAAAATCATTTTCAAAATCGGGACTTTCGAGTGATGGTGCATGAGTAATGGATATCTTGATCTTGTTGAATGCATTTTTCTCTGAATCACTCCATTTCAATTGCACACTTTTCTTAACCATCTATTGCAAAGGTTTGACGATTTGAGAAAAGTTTGGCACAAACCTTCGCATGAAATTGATTGTCCCCATAAAAGATTGCATACCTTTTTTGTTATGGGGTAAAGGGATATGTTCTATGGCTTTAATTCTCTCTAGGTCTATGGAGATCCCTTTCTTGGAAATAACGTGACCCAATAACTTTCCTTCAATCACAGCGAACACACATTTCTTATGCTTTAAAGAAATGCCATATTTCCTACAACGTTCAAAAATGTGTTTCAAATGAAATGCATGATCTTCTCTCTTCTTTGAAAATATCGTAACATCATCTAAATAGAACATGACACTATGTCCAATTAGACTGTGGAAATCTATATCCATATCCCTTTGGAAAGTTTTTCTAGCATTAATGAGTCCAAAGGGAATTCTCCTATATGCAAAAGTTCCCCACTTGATTCTGAAAGTGGTCTTGAGCCTGTCTTCTTCGGGCACTAATACTTGATTATAACATGAGAATCCATCTAACCGAGAAAAAAAATCAGACGCTAAAACCATTTGTATTATTTGTTCCATGGGTGGGACGGGGTAATTATCTTTATCTGACACACGGTTCAAATTCCTAAAATCAACGCAAAGTCTGATTTCTCTAGACTTTTTCCATATTGGTAGAAAGTTTGAGACCCATTCTGAATGTCTGACTTTAAATATGATTCTAGCATCTAACATCTTTTTCACCTCACTTTGAATTAGGGCATTAGAGGAAATTTCAACTCCAAATGGGCCTTTTAACTTTGATTCAAATTCCATGTCATCATGTGTTAGCCAATGAAATTGATTTAAATTTGAAATACCGTATAGGTCTTAAACACTTTTGTAATATAAATTTTGGGATAGGTATCATAAAAAAACTATTTTTTTTGTTTGTATTTTCGACATATATCCCCGTTTGTTTACTCAAATTTTGATCCAGAGAGCTCGTTGGATGCAGAATTAAATTCTGCATCCAACAAGTACCCACTCAGCATAATTTTGATGGACCCCGCTACCCCAAAAACAAGAAATACCTGAAAAAAATGTGATGATGATGTCATCATCACATTTTTTCAGGTATTTCTTGTTTTTGGGGTAGCGAGGTCTGTCAAAAGTATGCTGAGTGGGTACTCGTTGGATGCGGAATTTAATTCCACATCCAACGAGCTCTCTCAATCGAAATTTGAGTAAAAACACGGGGAGATATGTCAAAAATACAAACAAAAAGTAGTTTTTTTCTTTTCTTCCTCCAAAATTAATAATATTATTTTAACTATTATTTTAACTATTATTTTATTAATTCTTTTTAGGAGGCCCATTTTGAGTTGAAATTTCCTCTAATGGATCTAGTTTGGGATGCATCTTTTTCAAAGGTTGCTGATAAGGCTTGATTCCAACTTTGATTGGAATAATATGTTGTACGATTCTTGTGTCATAAGTTTTGAGATCCTCATAGGTCTAAGAAAACATATATTTGTATTGTTTGAATAAACTGATGAATTTACTCTTCTATCCAAGTGAACAACACTTTCCCAAATTCACATATTTGGGTTCAACCTCTGTCCCTAGATTTATCAGCTCCGATTGTAAAGATGAACTATGAGTCTTGACATTCGTTGGTTTTCTAAACTTGTTGTTTAGATCGAACATTTGTTCCATATTTTTCACTCCTTTATGAATGAAATTACCATTCTGGAGGTTTTCTTGGTGTTCTTTGTCATCTATTATGGCTCCTTTAAATGTATCATCATTCATTAAAAATTCCAATATTTTTTTATCATCATCAAACACCCTCATATTGGTGATGTTATCTGGAACAAAAGGCCCGAAAAGCAATTCAATTGAGCATATATTGTTTGTAGGTACTAATCTTGTAGCTAAAGTAGCTAATAAGTCAACTGATGCATTTTTTACTCTAGGGATTGAATAAATATTAAATGCATGAAAACTTGTTAATAAATCCCAAAATTCATTTTGTTAAGCCTTTAAATGTGGTGATATGCAATAAATTTTGTTTTGAATTCATTTAACAATGATTTTGGAATCCCTGTATACTTTTAGATTTTTCACTTTTAATTCTATTGCTTTTTTCAGTCCCTAGACTAATGCTTCATATCCAGCTGTGTTATTTGTACATTCAAATTCTAATCTACATGAAAGAAAAATATTATTTTTCTCTGGATCAATCTAGACACATCTAGCTCCTGATCCCTCCAAGGTATTAGAACCGTCAAAATAAAGAATCCAAAAACTTTCTACTCCTACTAAATTTGAACTACTAACTACATCTAAAACTAAATCTAATATATTACAATCAATCTTATCTGCCAATGAAAACTAAAGGAGATCGGGCTAGCTATATGATATATTGTTGGCTTCTTCAGCTTGGTAATTTCATGGTTCCAGTTCAATAAAATAGTTTCCCAACACAGATTTTATTGGTTCATTCTTTCCTTCCAACTGAGTTACATTGTACTTCATTTGAGGTTCTCTCAACACCTTTATTTTATTTTGACATCCTTTATAGGGTAACCATATATGTGACCAATCTAATGCAAAATATCCTTCCAATTTTGTTGACCAATCCTGGATCAAAACCAAACCACAGGAATCTGGGATATCTACTACAACAATGTCTATGTACTGACATACCCTCTCATCTGTTGACAAACGGATCAAGACATCTTCCATTTCTCCTATCACTTTCACTGCAGTTCTTTCTAATTGGATAACTTGGCCTGTAGTTGGCTTAGGTTGACCATTTATTTGCTTGCAAATTGAAAGTGGCATAATGTTCCTTGATGCTCGAGAATCCACCAAATAATTGTGCACATTGTAATTAAAAATCTCAAAAGTTAGTAGAAAAGATGGAGTTCTAAACTTAGAGTTTTCGCCTAAACTTGATTCACCAATTTCTTCATCAGCTGGATTCTCATTTTGAGGTTCCTTCACAGGTGTTTGAAGTGCTTTTAAGAGGTTTTCTTTTTGTTGAGGAAGATTGCACATTTCAAACAAGGAGATATTTGATTTATATTTTTTAATATCTTCCACAATGTCAAATCCCATTTCATGTTCAGTCAAATTCTTCTTGACATTTTTAGCTTTATTTTCAGTAGAATTTGCAGGAATATTAAATTTCTTAAGGCTCTGGCTTGAAATGAAAAACTCAAGTATATTAATAGTTGGATTATTATTCTTCATTTTATTCATGTTCTCCTGAAGTTTCTTAATATTGGGAAGTATCAAGTTATTCTCTTTTAATGAATTCTGACTTCTTGTTGTAACATTTGTCTCTGGTATTTATTCTTCCTCAAGGAAACCTTCATCTTCTACGTTGAACATAGAAACAAAATCCCATAAAAACAAAGTGTCGTCTTCTTTTGTTTTTGTTGGTTCATGATCTTTCTCTTTCTCATCCACAGTTTCTGTCTACTTAGAATCCAATAACTGGTTCATAACTAGGGTCATATAATTTATCCACTGTGGGCAATTCTTCTCAGAGTGAGGCTACTAATGGAATGTACAAAAATTATCCATTCCTACATCTATCAAATTCAGGGCTGAGGGACTATGTGGGGGAGGCTTGTGTTGACTATTATATTCTCTCTTTTTATAATAAGGCTTGTATTGTTTATGGGCCTCCTTCTCTTCTTCCAAATCAATTACCCTGTTTGACAACTTCTGCATCATATTCACCACCCCATCTAGTTCTTGTGATTGCTCATCTTTAGGTTTAGTTAATAATAGAGGTTTTATGTTCCCATAAGTTTTTTCTTCTGACTGTATAGGATAATGGTCTATACTCTCCATGTATGCCTCCATCTTCTCAACTTCTTCATAAGTATCCACTGACGTAGGTTTGACTGATATTTTGACAAACATGGCTAGATTAGACCCAAGAGCTAAGGTGTAATACTCAATTAGGGAATTCTAAGATGGTTTGTCAGCTACATCAAAGTTGTTCAAGTATGTAGCAAACCTTTGAGTGAAATTACGTACTCTTTCTTTCTTTTCTTTCTTTAGGGTGATTAATTCTTTCATTAAGGAAGCGTGAGTTTTTTTTATTCCATATTTATTTCTAAATAGTATTTCAAATGTATTCCAATTTGTAATTGAATTTTCCTATAGATAAAAATACCATGAAGCTTCTTTCCCCTTAAGAGTGCGCAGGAACAATATGCAGACCACATCTTCATGTTCTACTACTTGTAGACATTCTAAATCCAGATAAAAACTTTGCAAATGATCATCCACAATAATACCTTCATTTGGTTCAAATTTGGGCAGTTCCTTATCAACATTCTGAGGCACAGCATGTAACGGAGCTCTCAGCTTTAAAGGAGATCTATCCCTCCAAACAGGTGGTGGAGGGGGATGATTCGCATTCACATTAGCCAAGATTTTTATTGGAGTATGAGATGGATACTAAACATGGGTTCTAAAAGGAGAACAGTGAGGGGAATCCGGTCCCAACTGATTCAGAGGTTGGACAACTTCTTGTAAGGTTGTTTCTACCAATTCTTCAATAGCTTCTACCAACACTAAATCTTCTAATTGAGGACGATCCTTCTTACGATACTCTCTTCTAGGTAAAGCAAGAATAAAGGGCAACCCTCCAATCTTCTTTGCATATGCCCTTGTAATTATCCTTAAATATTCAACTACTTCGTTATCAATTCGATAGAGATACCATGTGCCCTTTTCTTTAGGAGTAAGTATTTGAGGGATACTGATCTTAGAATTGTCACCAGTGGGGAATTCTCGAGAAAATGGAATTCCTCGTCCAACCATGCATTGGAATTTCTCCTTCTAGTGCCAAAACTATTGAGACCAAGAAAATCCCAAGAAACAAGAGTAGGGATTGTCCCCAATAAACGTTCCCAATCAGCTCATTATTGTTTGGTATGGGGAATCTGTCCAATTTGCGGTATGACTATCGTAGGTCAAGTAACAGTTAACTTGTTTTACCGGTTGCATCATGGTCCACCATTTAAATGTATTTTTTAGTTGTATGTTTATGTATGATATCCAAGTGCCTGACTAAGTGCAATCGATAGAGATAATGAAGAGTGTCACAATGTGATGCGCAGGTTCTTACCTCTCGTCTTACCTCTTTCACCTCTAAATCACAAAAAAAGAAATACTAATTAAATCTATCTAACCTATCCCTAGGGAGAAATACTAAAATTAATAATGAGTAATGTATTGCATAACATGCATTTAGAATACTACAGATAGTTGTTCATATTTCAAAATACATGAATATAAGTAAACAAATAAACAAAGAGATAGCTCATTGTTGATTAAAACACTCATTACTCAGATATGATGTGGAAATTTCATAGAAATACACAAGAGCACATTCATAACATGAAATAATTCGTGAGTTAGAACGATCTCACAGTTCATAGAAACAAGTTGAAACAGAAGTAGTTCACATTCAAATAGTCTATGTCAAGCATTTGAAACTCCACATTGCTTTCTCTAGACAAAAATATAAACTCTTTATTATAAGATGAAATAGCTCTTTTTACAATAACATTGCAAAAAGATAGCATGAAAAAAGGTTGTTTCTTCCATCTACCTCACCTATATTTATACAAATAGCAAAACTCTTGAACTACCCTCTTTACCCTTTGGGTTTCCCCTAACATTTCCTTAACAAAATTTTGTCCTCTAGAGTATATACTTAGAAAAGGTAAATACAAGATATTACATAATTAATCAATCGTTTGAAATAGCACAACTAGGATGGCCTAGCTTGATCATTCATAAATTTCTTCCACACATTTGCATCTGATGCTATAGTTTCAAAACCAAAAGGCTCTAAAAATATGATGGTGACTTCATGGTTAGCAGCTTGAGCCTTTATATTCGCCACCCTATTCGGATTCATGAAAAGTTCGTCTTCCAACAAGTGACTGCTAATTGCTGCATGTGCTATAGTATTTTTAAGCACCTTTTCATCCAATCCCTTGACTAGTTGAATAGCTTGTTCATCCTGCTTCCATTGTTCCTGCAATTGCTTCAAAAACATTTCATGCTCGGGAAGCTCTTCTAACCTTATTCTAGCAGAGGTCTGACACGGATTGTAAGTTAGGAGAAATTTCCTACATAATTCTGCACAAGCACTCTTCATCCTTCTAATTGTCTTTAATAATTCTTCTGCTTCTTTACTCACAAATTCGATCAGCTCATACTCCAGCTTTATCATCTCTAGGTCTTTAATGGGTATATCTATGGGAGGTTCCTTATTTGTTTCTAACTGTGTAATTCATCCCTGTAGATCCTCCAGGATATCCTATGTCCTCTAAGAAATACGAAGCTATATTTATAATTTCCTCCATCCTTATTTCTACCTGCTGAACCTTTAACATCTCTTTCACCATCTAAAGATGCATTTGATGAATCTTATTCCTCATTGTAAGAGCATGCTTCTTCAAAGGTTCAATATACATTTTCTACTCCATAGCTATCTTTAATGAGACTTCCAATGAAATTTTCTGATTTTCCAACGCTACTACCCGAGTCTTATAAAGCTTAGCTTTCCCCTCAGCAGTAGTCCTTTGTAATTCTAATTCTACCACTTTATCTTCTAAATTTCCCTTCTCTTTATTCAACTCTCCAATTGACAATTTCATATTATCTCTTTCTTCCTCCAAAATCTTATGTCTCTGCTAGAGTCTCCCAAAATTTGCCAAGATGGACTTGGAATCTTTTTCTATATTGCTTGTGGATAACACCAAAGCATCTTTATATGATTATAGAGTCTAGCACTCTTCTTTGGATACCTCAATTTCACCAATCATATCTTCATACTTTCTCTTCAAAATGTGAATTTCAATTCTTACCTTTTTTAAGGTCTCTTTCAACTGTGTGACCTTCTTCTAGGATTGCTCTAGATCAGTCATTATTCTATCCACATTATCTTTAGTATCTAGAGTTGTGGCTACACCATCCCTTTCCATTAATCGCAGATCTTTGTCGGTACCGTGAACCACTTCTTTCTCAGTCACCATCACTTCCGTCTTACCTCCTGTGTTCACCTTTTTCTCCATTCGTTTAACAATCCTCTTTTTGACCTTGTCATAGAAAATCGTATTTAAATTAGGAACGTATTCTCCTTCTATGGGAGTAAAAGGAATTAGTTCAATTCCATATACTGAAAAAGGATTCCCTTCTACTATACTACTAGATGGAACATCGGGCTCTAATGGCTCAGCATAAGACTGAGTATGTCCTTGATCAGTAGGGTCATGTTCCTCTTGTCTCAATTCTTCAGCTGCCTTTTTTACTTGCTCGTTTTCTGTATCAGCAGTTTCTAATCTTAATCCCTCACTTTCTTTCTGCCTTTTTTGTATTTCTTCTTCTTTTCTTTTCTTTTATTTTCTTCTTAGCCTCTTCAACTGTCTTCCTCTTTTCTTCTTCTTTGGTTCACAACCAGTCTTCTGCTTCTAGTGCTAACTTGTGAGCTTATTCCCACCTTTTATTTTCTACCTCTTCTTCTTTCCTTTTAATTTCCTCAACGTCTATTCCCTTTCCACCAACACTATTTATCTTTTGTTTGAATCTCATCCTCAAAGTAGTCATGTTCTTAACACTGCGCAAAAATTCCTTATCCTTGTCCCAAAAATTATCATACTCAAAGTGCACCCTAGCTTCTGCACAATACTCAGCTACGTTCTTTTCAGAGTCATTTCTATGATAAATTATTTCACCAAAGTGAAAGTACTCTAACTCCTTAATGAATTATAATACGGTCTTTACTATTGAAAACTTATAACTTCCTACATAAAAGGAAACTCGAGGATATACAGTTTTTTTCTGCTCAAATAGGAAGTTACCCACTTTGTCAATGTACAACTATCTTACGACTTCGTTATGGATCACATATTCTATAGCATATCCAGATAGAAGGGAAGGATCCCTTGATTCTCCAAACATCCTTAGATACAACCCTTCCTCTGTGAAATAATAGTGCCCATTATCTTGCACTACTTTCATAGCTTCCTCTAATATACAATTACATTCAACCAAGAATATCAATGTATACAATGGCATAATAAAATTCTCACAAATATCCTTGTAATGGCTATAATACTTGTTATCCCAGAATAATTGATAGGCAGTGTACACAGGGGAACGATCTTTATCCCATTGGAACTTCAATGATGGGAATGGCTAAGTACATAAAATGCAATCAATCAATATTGAACTCATATAAAATTTTGTCTTCTTCTAGGACACTCCTCCCAATGCTACACTTATGCAAGATGATAAGATGTTGGACACTATATTTTACCAATTAAAGATTGGACCTTAGGTGGCCACAAAAAATATCACTGGTACCCAACCTATTTTTAAGTTTCTCCCATTAGCCTTCCCAAAAATCTGGTTTAACATCAAGGCAATTAACCTGTATGGAGTGAGAAGGCTTAATGTTTCATACTCTCCTGAAGGCCTCGTACAGAATTTGTTGCCAGGAATCATCATTCTTTTAACTGTTTCCACAATATATAAGTTGAGATATTTCAACCAACTCTCACTCAAATAGATTTGTGGTGTTGGAAACTTATAAGCCATGGCGACATAAGCTGGGCTATATGCAGCATAACCCTACCCCTTGGTGTTGACCAGTATCATCCTCATTACTTTTTCCCTTGGAAGAACCCACCCTATCACCTTTGAACAGGGGAAAAATTCAGGTCTGGTAGGCATGTTCATAATGGCTGGTCTCTCAATGTTGGCATAGATAGGTAGATCTTGAACCAAGCCTCTGGAACACTCTGGTTTGAGATCATTCTGTATATCTCTCCCCATTTATACTTCGGCTCAATTCCAGTAATGGCTTTAGTATATTCATAAATAACCTCAACTCTGGTTATTATCTCTACTTCTGGTTCTTCCTCAGCTGCTTAGGCCTTATTTTTATGATTTTGTGGTATATTGTTGTGCTAATGATTAGCCTGTATTGATCATGCAAAATGGTTTTATTTCACTTAATCCTAGAAAAATATGTATTGAAAGCAACAACAAAAACAACCATAACATTACCATCCCGTCAATATGCATGTTGAATAGCTTTTCTTATATCAAAACAAATGGGCCTTTTGTATGGGAAACTTTAAAAAGCCAGGAAACTTGCAAAAACCTATCTGACCCAAATCTGTGAAAACTTATGCTCGCGTAAACCCTATATCTTCACAATGTCCTTATGTCTATGGGTATAAAACTTGACTGTGGGAAAATATTTAAAATCGCAGACCGCTAAAACCCCAAAACTTCCTCTTTGCAACTGAAAACTCCTCCCACATCCCACAAAAACCTACTGCTGCTCAAACAATGGCTATGCACCCTGTGGTTTAAAATGGTGTAGGAAAGAAGGGAGTGGTGCAGATGGTGAAACGCTCATCTGCACCCTTCCGTTGTTTTCCCAACAACTGTTAAAGAGTCCATCATGGCTGCCTAACAATCAATCAGAGACAGGGTGAGAATAAATGAGAAGATGGGTTAGTCGGTGAAACAATGCCCACAAAACAAACAGGGAGAACCCTAGAAAATAAAATGACTGTCGTACTTTGAAGTAGAATCCCATGGGATATAAAATACCCTAACCCTATTAAAATATGCAAGTAAAAAAAAATCCAAGCAATAAGATTCGATGCGAGTCCTACCTGGAGAAAACCTGCAGATGACCTGGATGGAAATGACCTGCACATCCACATGACTCAATTAGACAACGATAGATGCGTAGTTCCAAATGGGTGACAAACATGGATGTTAATGAATTGAATATAAACCTCATGGCTTTATAAGCTGAACCGCAAGAGGGATAGGTTAGTCGGGCGGGAAAGAAAAACCTTAAGGCAATGCCGGATGGGAACTTGTGAGTGGATGTGAAGTATCAGAAGGATTCAGCAGATCATAACCAAGATATTGGATGAAGAATGCTAAAGTGTTTAAAACCATTATTGGAAGTCAAAAAAACTAGCATGCCCCAGTATCAGCGATAACTAGGGGAATGCGTCGGATGGATTCGGCACTAAGCCTCCACAATGTTAGCCCGTGAAATAACTAGGCTTTTAGTTCACTCCACAGGACACAATTGATACACAGGAAAACAAAATATCAAAGTTAATCGGATATCAAAAGACAATAAATGAATGGAGACCCGGTTCATCGGCATTTCTCCGGACTAAGCTTCCGGTGGATTGGAAAACAACTTCTGACATGATAGCTATAACGACATCTGATATATCAGAGAAAAACCTTGAAATGATCTGATGGGCATATCGGGGAGTTAGTAAACTATACATCCGATACAAACAGACCAACCATCAAAATTTTTCAAAATTTCAATTCATGGGAAAAAATTGGTGAAGTCATTGGATTCCTTAAGCCTTCTAAAAGACTAAAGATACAAGGGGGGCCATAAAAACAAAATTTTTTGGGGAAAAATAATCGCAACTGCAACATGACTACGTGACTAAAAATTATAGTCACCACGGGTTTTTCAAGTGATTTACTACTAAATATGAGCAATTTTGATTGACCCAATTATAAACGACTAAAATTAATGACTAATTTAGTCGCCAGTTAACAAATATGAATATATAATAAGTAACAAAGTTAAAAGTGACTAACATAAATGACTAATTTAGTCACGACATAAAAAATGACTAGCTAGAAAATAATGAATTAGTCTTTTATGTTAGTCATTTTTAATTGTGCAAGTTATATTTCATGTGTTGTCATGTCATGGTCAATTTGAATTGGTATCTTAAAGGTTTTTTCATTATGCATATTCATATCTCTATTTTGGTATAACTCAGTTTAGATGATCTCACCGATTGTGCTCATATTTTGTTTTCCAAATTTTGAGTCTGTTTGACCCTCTCGCCAATCAGTTAAAATTTCGGCAAGTTAAAGTATTTTGATCTTGACAGTGAAATCTATAAAAAAAAATTCCGCCAATAAATAATCATTAATGCCTATCCATTAGTTTCATCGTCGCGCCTATTCTCAAAAAGTTAAAAGTTCCCCCCTAGTTACGTAAATGACAATATCTTTTATTTTAATAAAAATATTACTCCCTCCCATTTTAATTATCTCTTCCCATTTTTAAATTTAAAATAATAATAACAATAATAATAAGTTTTCATCTAATTCAATAGGTTTTTAACATATAACAATTAATATAACATCTTTTTCATATATAAATATATTATTGTTAAACATTATATAATATATTAATATTAAAAATTAAATTTCTATTTATCAATTTTGATAGAAATATAAATTAATTAAAAATGTATGACTTTTTTGGGTAAAATAAAAATAAAAAATAAACCGAAAAGAATTTGAGAAATAAAATCTATGCAAATATCGCAGTCACTTTAGGGTTGGATTGCAATTAAGATCTCTATGAAGAAAAGATGAAAGAGCACAAATGCCATTTTAAATATTGGAGATAAAGGTAAGATGATTACCCTTTTATTGTTAAAATTGATTGCATTTACTGGTTATAATGAAAGCAGGGGAGAAAAGAATGCCCACTGCAGAGCAACTGGTTTTGGAGCTTACGATTCCTGAGCACAGGGACTCTCCCAACCCTATCCAAGGTGCTTCACATTCTCTATCTTCTTTTATTTTGAGACTTTAATTAAATATTTTTCATTAAAACCCATCAGTCGCATTCTGCCTTCCAAACCCTATATAAAGTATTTCCATTGTGAAATTTTGGTTGTAAGATCAATTGCTTTTAGCAATTATGGAGTTTCCTTCGTTTTCGGTTCCTTCTCTATATCAGGACTAATCTTTTGGGAATATTAGGGTTAGGAAATTGATTGCCTTGGGAATTTTTTTATCATTAGACTTCTTGTTGGTCTCAGCTTACAAATTCTAAATTTACACACATTCATCTAGTCTTTACATTTCAATTTATCCCTTTTCCATTCTCCTGATTGGAGCATAATCCACACGTGCTTATTCCCATTCTATGTTATCATCATCGTCACCACCATCCTCTTTGTGAGCTTATTCAGCATGGGAGCCACTGGAATTTTTATCCTTATCAATTGTTTCTCTATCGACTCCTGTAACAACACCGGATGCAACAAAAATCTCAGGTTATATCTTGTTACTTGTGAATCTACTGCAAGAATGTAAAAAAAGCATATAAGTTTCAAATACCCAATTCATCCAAACAAACAATCGAAATGAAGAAAACAAAACCAAATAATATAAGTGTAGTTGGCATCAGGTAATTGTTTAATGTCACTATTTTTTATAGTTTTTAAGGGAGATTTTGATGGTTTTGGCAATATATCTCTGAAGTGTTTGACAAAACGCTTGTGTGAGTTTTGATTCCCACACCATACTGATTTTTTTATTTGTGTTAATGCAACAACATACATCCAACCATCTAACTTATGAACACACTTAACTGTGGATTTTTGGCTTGAAATATCTTGAACTAACTCTACAAATATCAATTTCCTAAAGTCTATTTTTTTTATCTTGAAAAATATTGAACTAACTCTGCAAATATCAAAGTCACAAAATCTATTTTTTAGGTGAGTGTTTTGGAAACATACTCCAAAGAACCAAATTACTTGAATTTCCTCCTACCTTATCCCTTTGAAATTTGTACCATTCATGGGTGCAGACCACAATGAGATTGAAACCTGGTGCATGGCCTAACAATCCATCAACCTCACTAGTAAACCAACACCCTTTTATCAGAGGTGTTGATTTTTGGATAAAATTGTATTCTTTAAGGGATACATAGGATATACAACTGTGTTTGTTGACACTTATGAGCTTCAATTAGTAGTCATTAGAAGTAGAGGAAAGGTGTCCTTGATTCCTTCTTCCATGGATTTGCATCATCATTTTCCAGGTATTTCATGCAAACCCAATGCAATTTGTGTAATAGATGAGGTCATTTTGTTTCGTATAATTTTTCCTACAATTATGATTTGAATTCAGATTCTAGAATTTATATTGTTTCATATAATTGCTTCCTATTAATGTTTTAGTATTGAACTTCGATTTGTTCATACTTCAATGAGATTTATATCTGGTAAAGCTTCAATCCGAGACATCTATCAATAAGAAGCAATTCCAAGACCCCTACATGTTTGTTGTAAGGTAGCAATATTATAACCTACAAATTCTAGTTGTAAGGAAGTAATATTACAGGAGCTTACTTCCTTTGTCCCTCAAAATTAGTGTGATGTAGTTGTGTACAGTGCAGATAATAAGGATTTATATACATGATCTCTAATTACCTTTCATGGTAGCATACATATGAGGGAAGCAAGGGCATTGTCTCATCTCCAAGGGAAATTGCTTTACATTAGTATGTCTTGGCAAGATATTACATATCAACAAACATATTACATCATATTTTTATGTCTTGCCCTAATCTACTCTGTACTAAAGACCAAGTCACTAAGTCTGATTGACTCTTTTCAACAGCAAAATGCAGGTAATGGTACTGATACAACATAAAATGGCATACAGTGGTACATGAGGGCACACAATGGTGTACATTAGATTGGTCTCCTTGACAGATTCTTTAACTTTGGATAGGGTTGGACTTGATATTTCGTTAAACACTTGTGGAATGTCACCAACTGTTGTAGACTTCCTCTAGGTTCCTTAAAATCCGATCTAATTTGTTGTATGCTTAGTTTTGGATGTTCAATGGTACATTCCAGAATTCAAATAGATTCCATATTAATATGGAAAGAAATCTTAAAACACATGCAACTAATTTCTTTCATTCACCACTCATATATCCATAAAATGGAGAATTTAACAAGATTTTGGATAGGCTACTTATGATTCTCAGATTTTAATAAAAAAATTACCCTCTGCAATATTTAACAAAAACAGAGAAAATATTTGCATAGATAAAAAGGGAAATGACTAGTGTTTATTTACTTAGCTAATAGTGGTAAGTACAGCTGGAAAATACAATTTCAAACTAAAATAAACTTGGTCTGATATTTCTTTTTCCCTGACCTGTGTATTTCCTCTAGCTTGATTCCCTTTTTTAATAGTGAAAAAAACCCTTCAAATGGCCACATTTTTAGCCAAGTAGAAATATAGATAACCGGTAAAAGAGATAAATGATGTCCCTATATGGTACAGCCTCCTCAAGATAGGAAATAGTAGTAAGTATCAATAGATTTTCACATCCAATGTGTCTGCTCTTCTTCACTTCCTGGTGATGCCCCCTTTGCAACTAAAAGTAACTGGTAATGGAGGGGTTTGATCTACCAAAGTAGTAGATATAGAACTATTCCATTTGAAATTAGTAGAAAAACCTCATAACAACCACAAAATTTCCTTAGAATGGAGTTGACTTCACAAAGATTAGATGACAAGAAGTTTGGTTTATTTGCTTGACTTGTGTGTTTCCCTTCTAGACTGTTATTGTACTCCTCCCTCACTATTATACATCCTTCTAAGCCCACAACTTTATATCTAAATCTAAAGGTGAGTGGGAAGTAGAAATATGGAGAAATGTGCCCTTCCTTCTTTGGTGCAGTATCTTGCAGTCTCAGGCTTTGCCATCAAAGGTTCCTTGGTATGCACACAACCTAGGAAAGTTGCCGCAACGTCTCTACAACAAAGACTTGTTGGAGAATGAAAAGGATGTTATGGAAGCATACATTCTATTAATTGTTTCACTACATACACTCCTAGAGAGCATTCATTAGAAAAGTTTAACTATATGACTAACCATGTACTCCTTCAATTATGTATGTCATATTCAGTGTTGGAATATATCAGCTGCATCATATTAGATGAAGCACATGAGGACAACAATACCACATCATCTGCAAATAAACCTATGATATCAGGATCTAATGAAGTAGGAAACCATCCTTGACCTGAGTATATTTTCTATAAGAAACTATTTTGTTGTTAAGAAGTGATTGGTAAGAGCATGTGTCTGACGATTTTTTGTCTAGTTTCTGAATCTAAGGAATAGAGAATATTCCATTTTTCGGTTTCCAAGTTTTTATTCTACAGTTTTCATACTCTCTATATATATTACAGAATTTCCACATCCTATGTCCCTTCTTCCATTTACAAATGGTACAAAAGATGATGGAAAATAATTTGAGAGTTCCCATTCCTTCTTTGAAAGGTGATGCAAAATGGAAATATTACACAAGATGGAAAGTATGATGAGCTTTTACAAGTAGGTACAGTTTTTGAAATCTTGGTGAGTGTGCATAATAAATCCTTGGATTGTATTGTTACAGTAGAGAATTTATTGGCCAAAGGGATCCTCCAGATAAGTGATGGGAATCCCATGGGACATTCCGATGAAAAATATTCAGACCAAGTAAATACTAGAGTTAAAACTTTACATATTCAGGACGGTCAAAAAAAATGCACAATGCAGTAAAAAAGGAACCTAATGGGGATACATAGTCTAGATAGTTACAACTTACACAAGATGAGGAGAGAGAATCAGGAAGTGTTAACAAAACGTTTTACTGGTCTGAATTAACAGCAGTATATGGTGGTGTGGCTTGGTTCTAATTATGTTTCTGTCACAGTCAATTTTCTAGGTGCTACAATTTGGAAGCAACTATTCGATGGCATGGGCATGTCCTCCCATGCTAGATATGGATCCTACAATTAGTATTGGTTTCATCATTCTAGTGTACACTATATTGTCAATAGGATTATCATTGTGTGTGTTGGTCTAAGCATTACTAGTAGCAGTAGTGGGCCTTTTGACATCTCAAAAACTCTTTTTGGGCATGCTCCAAAGTCCATAGTATTTTCCATTCCCCCATGGCCTTGTTTGATATGACACCAATAGGCCGGATCTTGAACAGGGTTTGTAATGCTTTCCCAATTTGTGAGTTCATTGAGTCATTTGGTTTATGATTCTTTCCCAATAATGCTTGTTAATTCAATAAAAATGAGTTGATGGAAGATTGATCAAGAAAAAGAATTCAGCAATCTGTTAGGCATATGTCAATAAATGCGTTGCACTGAATTTTTCTATTTTCCTTTTAGCTGGAATGAAACAATGCTAGAGGAATTTCCTAGAGAATTGATCCCTTTTAATATTAAAGGTCACCAATACATTTGGTCAGATTTTTCCATGACATATTTCAATGTTTTGAACATTCGTGGATTAATACTTCATTTTTTTTATCATGGTAGAAAAACCATGGCAATATCGACATTTTCAATTTTAGAGGAACTTTCGTCACTATATCGACGATATATGGCTATCTTTGCACACCCTATAAACCATTGCCAACTTTCAATCGGGTCAACTCATGCATTTTTGACACATTTGCTATAGTTCCGACAAGGTTATTGGTGATTTATTGAGCATGGATTGAGGTCGGATTTATTTACCAACCATATCCAAAACTGGAGAGATCAGTGATACTCTGCTTCTTCAACGGGTGACTCAACCGGAAAAAGAAGATCGGCCAACCTTTAGAGGACAATATGGAACCTGTGGGAAAAGACATGCCTTAACTTTCCCTCGAAGAAGATGTTGTTGTCACAACTTTGGTTGGAATGCATGGAAAGGAAAATGCAGATCAATGGGAGGAATTTGTGAACAATGATAAGTATCGTTCACCAATGAGTGATGAAGACCTAATTCATGCAAAATATTCTTTTGATGGTATATTTTTTTTCTTTATTTGATAAAATGGTAAACTTCAAAGAACAATCTACATTGTGTTATAGGTTTAGAGAAAAGAATTGTGGAACTTAAACAATAATTGTCCAGAAGGATCAACTTATTAAGGATCAATGTTCTAAATTTATCGTAGTTCAAGCAAAATCGATTTCTGACCTTGACACAATGAAAGACATGTATCAGGCTCAAAAGAAAAAAGATGAGGAGACTATAGGGAGACTTGAAAATGAGCTAAAAAAAGGCCTAATGTTTTGAACATGCCACCACTGAAAACTATATTTCATAAGGAAGTAGAACTTTAGCAAGAATTGAAGCAAAAAGAAACATTTATTGCAGGTTTGAAGGTTGAGTTTCAAAGGGAATTGAGAGAAATGATCATTAAACAACAAAATGAGACTACAGAATATGAAGCAAGATTGGAAAAATTGAATAAAACAATTAAAAACAAAAATGAGTTGCTACAAAACAAAAGAATTGAAAATATTTCAGCACCTCTCGAGGATAAAAGTGTTGGAAGAGGAAAAAAATCAACAGTCAAGGGTAAACAAGTCTACACACTAGAAGAATCAACAGTCAGGGGTAAACAGGTCTGCACACCATAAAAATCAACAGTCAAGGGTAAACAAGTCTACACACCAAAAAAATCAACAGTTAAGGATAAACAAGTCTGCACACCAGAAGAATCAACAGTTAAGGGTAAACAGGTATGCACACAAGAAGAATAAATAGTCAAGGGTATAAAGGCTAGCACAACAAAAGAATCCAAAATGGAGGTTAAAAAGGCCATCACACCAAAACTTTTGCCAGTACAAAACTAGGTGATGTAACTATGGAGATCTTACTCCAGTTTCAGAATTCCTTGCAACAAGAGAAGACCTTGAATGAAGTTGCTTCAACAATTAATGTTGTAGAGTTTACATTGGCTCATCAGATCCAACATTGAAGAAGAAGATAGAGCAGAAGGAGGCCAAAATTAAAGGACCTTCACCAAAAAATATTGGAGAATGGAAAAGTAGTACATTTGGGATGTTATAGTGAGATATAAGATTTGAAATTGCAAATTCAAGATTTGCAGAATAAACCTATGGCAGAAGCAATTTTGTATACTCCATCTGATAGCAATTTGAGGGCACAAGAGCTCGAGAAGGAGGTACAATAGGTCAAGAGAAAATTAAGTGCAGTTCAATCTAACCTGAAGTGGATAGATGATGATCTTAAAAGAAAGGAATATAAGCACTCAAATCAGAAAAATAATAGTGTAGAGATGTTGAATACATTCCTAGAAGAAAAAGATAGATTGCATACAAAAGTGATAAATCTTGAAAACAAAGTGAAAGAGAAAGAAAAACAATTAAAGCATATGGCCGATGAAGCTTCTGTAGAACTGGAGGGTTCTGGAAAAGGCAAGAGAATCTATAGAGAATTTTCTTATTCTAAAAAGGAGGAATTGCAAAAACCTCCCAACTTCCAAGAAGCCTAGATTTATAAAATAATATGGCATACATTTGATGTCTATGTACATACTAATATTGTTGTAATGTAAATTGTCAGTATTTCTTGGCAATGCATATATTTTGATATAGTTAATGTGTAATACAAGTGTAATGTGTAATCCATATGTGCATTTTCCTATGTATAATAGAGTTTAATGTGCAACCCATACCGAGAAGTGTGTATGAAAGTACAAATGATGAAATATATTATTCATAATATATTCTACAAATGAATTGACAGATCATCATTTCATGCTATATTCAATAAATTGCACTACAACATAGACATACCAACCTTTTATACAAACTCTTGTACTCATTTCTATAAATTTTAAGATCTACAGTAAAATACAAGTCATCCAGAACAACAATTGATAGTATTTTCCAATTTTTCATGGCCATAACTAAAAATACGCACCAATTCCAATCGAAGTACACTGTGGGTATCAAAGTTGGAAGTTTGCACACAAAAATCTAATTATACTAGTATAGTTTTAATTTCATACATAAATTAAACTTATATTGTGAAATAAGAATGCAAACTGTGGAAATTGAACCCAGGTGATAGAACAATTACACTCACACGATTGCTAATCAAACATGCAAATTTACACACAAAGGAGACTGAAATTGCAGCATAACACTAATATGTATTGAATAAGTGTACAATAGCCAACCTTATGAATTAATAGGCTTCTTTAATATATAATTACATGAGATATTCGAATGCATAAGGATTCCATTCGAAATAGTCAAAAGCAGGCTTACTAAATCTAGTCAAATCCCCCATAGGTGCATAAAGCAGTTTCCAAATCTACCTAGAGGCTCACGAATTGGCAAAGTAAAATGGGAAAGCTAATAAGTGATGGAAATAAAAATCATACATGCTTTTATTAAGAGAAAATAATGGAGGATGATGACGGCAAAAAACAAGTCAACTACACCTAGTCTTACTTTCCCTTTTGCCTTAAATATCAATAAAGAGAGCAACTTAGTAGAAAAAGCAGATATACGCTAGGGAGGATCTAGAATAAATAAGAAATACTAAATATGGTTTCTAGGAGGTTTCCCAAGTGCTCCTGACTCATTTTTATCAAGTTTGACTTCTAGGACATGTGGAAGACAACTTGCATAGAGTGGAATATTGGAAACTAAGCAAATAAGGCTAAAATGGATTACTTAATGTCTAAGGTAGCTAACTATGGGTTGATTATTAGAACACCCCCCCTTAATCCTAAATTTATGAGTAAATATCAGAAAATCATAGGGCCTAGAAACAAGGCTTAGTCACACTTTACATACTGCATGTCCATTTAACCAAGGAAAAAGGCAAAAACCCGGTGGGAAAATCCTCCCTTAAACATGGACAGTAAAACAAAGTTTGAAAATATTGTCATCAATCATGCTTCACAGCATAATCAACAATCCCCAGTAGTTATTTGAGATTTTTGAATGTCTTCTCACAAAAAACTTTGGTGAAGATGTCTGCTACTTGTTCTGAAGATGCACAGAAGAGTAGGTGAATGGTGCCATCATGCACAAGTTGTCTGATGTAGTGCATATGGATCTCAATGAGTTTGGTTCTCCATATATGAACTGGATCATTATAGATTCAAATGTTGCTCTGATTATCACAATATATAATGGTTTAAAACTCTGATTTGAAGCCACACTCACCAAGTATCCCCTTCAACCATAAACATTGAGTTACTACATTTACAACTCCTTTGTACTATGCTTATGTAGATGAGAGTGCAATGGCACTCTATTTCTTGCTTGACCAGATGATTGGTCCTTCAGAAAGCATGAACAAATATCCTGATGTTTACTTTCGATCCGTGTTGTCATTTTCCCAATCATTGTCAGTAAACCCAATCAAATCAAGATTAGATTTAGCTTTGTAGATGATCCCATGAGTTCTTGTTCCCTGAACAAAGTTAAGGACCCTTTTGGATGCTCTCCAATGGATCTCATGAGGATGATCCATGTATCTTGAATTCACACTTACTGCAAAAGAAACATCAGGTCGATTGTGTGTAACGTACAAAAAACACCCAATCAATTGCCTATACAGTGTATTATTTACCATAGGAGAAGAACCTGCTCCTTCAAGCTTAACTCCTGAAAGGAAGGGAGTCTTGCTTGGCTTGAAATATTTCATGTTGAACTTGTTCATAAAATATGAAGCATACTTGGACTGATGTACCTTTATTCAAAATTGGGATTGGGCAATTTCGAGATCCAAGAATTGGCTCAACAACCCCAAATCAGTCATAGAAAATGCATGGTTCATTGCATCCTTCAAGGAGGAAATTTATTTCTTTGAACTAACTGTAATCAAAAGGTCATCCACATACAAGACAATAATTATCAAATAACCATGAATCGGCTTCAAATAAACATTATGATCAGACTTGCATCGAACAAAACTCAATGGCAGCAGAAAGCCATCAATATTGGCATACCAAGCCCTGGGCGCTTGCTTAATCCCATACAATGATTTCTTTAACCTGCACACAAAATATGGATTAGTAATAAACCATTGAGGCTGCTACATGTAAATATATTCAGTAAGATCTCCATTCAGGAAAGCACACTTCACATCCATGTGATGTACCTCCCACTGTTTCGAAGATGCAATGGCTAAGGCTAGCCTGATGGAGTCCATCTTTGCCACTGGTGCAAAGGTCTCATTGTAGTCAATACCATGTACCTATGAGTAGCCCTTGGCTACCAATATTTCCTTATATTTCAAAGGTGAACCATCAGCAGAAAACTTAGTTTTGAAAACCCATTTACATTGAACTAGCTTCCTCGCTGGGGGAAGATCAACCAGCTCCCAAGTGTTGTTCTTCTGGAGTGAGCTGAATTATTCTTTCATGGATGTTTTCCATCTTGGATCATGTGCTGCATCTTCATATGTCTGTGGGTCTGATTCAACCATCAAATATTGCTTATGTACAAACAAAGGGTCTTTCATACACAGGGCACTCTCAAACTGAGATCTAGTCCTCCTAGGATCACTAGGATTTCCAGCTAGTTCCCCAACTACATGAATGGTCTTTGCTGCCCATTTTGGTCTTGTAGGACTGTCAGCAATGAAATCATCATTATCAAACATATCAGAATCAACAAACTCATTTGTCTCTTCACGTACATTCAATGGTTCTGGTGGTGAAGAAGACTCTCCAACTTCAACTGCTGCTAAAGGCTCTTCTTGGAACTGAACACTCCTTTCAATGAAGGATTTGTTTGTGCTCAAGTTCATCAGCTTGTACCCTTTTGAATCTTTATATTATCCAACAAATAGACACTCTTGGTTTTGGGGCTGCAAAGTCTTCCTCTTTTCTGTTGGAATTCTAGCCTAAGCCCTTGAGCCAAAAATCTTGAAATGGGTCACATCTGGCTTGTGCCCACTCCATGCTTTGAAAGGAGTCATACCATCAAGCTGTTTATGATGCACCCTATTCTGGATATAGGATGCACAATTTATAGCCTTGTCCCAAAACTTTGGTGGCAAAGTATTAGCCTCCATCATATAGGTTTCCATCTCTTTCAGTGATCTGTTCTTTCTCTCAGCAACACCATTTTGCTGTGGTGTGTAAGGGATTGAATGTTGCATATGAATACCCGCATCTTCACAATATTGAATGAACTCAGAATTGACATACTCACCACCATTGTCAGATCTAAGGATCTTGAGTTTCCTCCCATACTGGTTTTCAACCAAAGCCTTAAAGACTTTGAAGAGGCCAAAAACTTCAGACTTATGCTTCAGGAAGTAAACCCAACAGTACCTGCAAAATTCATCTATGAAGGTCAATGGATATTTGTCCTGACTCATTGACATATGAGGAAATGGACCAGCAACATCACTGTGGATCAAATCAAGAGGTGCAGAGGTTCTCTCATGACCAGCTCTCTCAAATTTATGCTCTGGGTGTTTTCCTAAGATACAACCTTGACAGACTCCCTTGGAAAACTTAATCTTTGGTAACCCTATGAACATTTCTTTTTCACTTATATCAGAAAGACAATTATAGTTAATATGGCCAAATATTTCATGCCAAAGCTTTATTTCCTCATTGGCATGAATCAGAAGAGTAGAGGGGTTTGAGTAGGGTAGAAAATGTGAAAACATGTATACCTTCGAAGTGTGATCTACAACTCCTTTTGAAATTACTTTACCACTCGAGATCTCTATGATATCAAAATCATCAGTGGAGAATATGACCTTATTTGGAGACCCTATGTGGGTCATCTGATACACTGACAAGAGGTTAGAGGCAAGACCTGGGACATACAATACATTGCTGAACTTACCATGGTCAAGATCAATCCTTCGTTTTCCCAAACTGTTAGTGAGAGAGTCATCTCCTAGCACTATTGGTGGACCTTTCGACATATCAAGAGAGGAGAATGCCTCCTTGGTCGAAACCATATGTCTTGAAGCTCCAGATTCTATGATGAAGCTAGGTGAGATTGATGTGCCAGCAACCAATGCATGTATTCTCTCTCTATCCTCTGAATTTGATCCTCCTTCCCTCTTCTTTGAGCTATTGGGAAGGGAGATGTTATTCTTCTCCAGGAGTTGGGTCAGCATGTCAATTTTCTTCTTCATGCACGAGCTTTCAGGATGATATCCCATACTGTAGTATGCGCACTTGCTCATTTCTCCTTTGTTCTTCTTCTTCTGGAAGTTCTTCTTGGAGCCTTGGGGCTCCTCCTGAGACTTGTTCTTGTCTCTCTTCTGCTCAGGTGGCTTCTTAGATTTCTTCTTGCCTTTTGAATCCACCCTCAAATCTCCAGCAACTAGAGCTTGGTCTTTGGAAGGTTTGATGGTGCCCATCATCACTAGTTTATCTTGTTCTTGTGTGAGGGATTCCATGAACTTTGCAAGCTTAGGCATCTTCCAGGCTTGAGCTGTCAACTTGGTGGAATGGAAGGTCAAAACAAACACTGAATAGTCAATACCAAGCTTCAAGAGTATGGCCAAAACTAGTTTCTCCTCCTTCTTTTCAATTCCACATTGTTTTAGCTGGAAAACAAGGGATTTAAACTTGGAAAAGTAGAGTTGCAGGGATTCAAAGCTGCTGGGACTCAAAGAGATCAATTCATTCTCAATTTGATGTCCTCTCATCTCATCTATCTTACCAAAAATATCTACAAGCTTCTCCCACACTTCATTAGGTGATGTCAATCCATTAAGATGGAAGAGGGGGTCTGTGGATATGCTCAAACACAAGAGACCATATGCCTCATCCCCCCTGTTGTTCCATTTAATTTTATCTATAGCTGCATTGCTCTCTAATTCAGTTTCCATAGTCACCCTATAGATACCTTTTTCTCTCAACAGTATCTCCATCTCTTCTTTCCATTCAAAGAAATTAAATGGAGTCAAGATGATCTTCTGAGATTGATCCATAGCTCAGAAATTATCCCTTCAATCAGCAGAATAGCTCCTAGTCAATATGTTGAACCTACAATAGCAGTATGGAAGGAGAGAAATTGATCTACAAAGGCTCTGATACCATGTGGAAATTGAACCCAGGTGATAGAACAATTGCACTCACAAGATTGCTAATTAAACACGCAAATTTACACACAAAGGAGACTGAAATTGGAGCATAACACTAATATGTATTGAATAAGTGTACAATATCCAACCTTATGAAGTCATAGGCTGATGCAATATATAATTACATGAGAGATTCGAATGCATAAGGATGCCATTTGAAATAGTCAAAAGCAGGCTTACTAATCCCCCATAGGTGCATAAAGTAGTTTCCAAATCTACCTAGAGGCTCACGAATTGGCAAAGTCAAATGGGTAAGCTAATAAGTGATGGAAAGACAACTCATACATGCTTTTATTAGGAGAAAATAATGGAGGATGATGAGGGCAAAAAACAAGTCAACTACACCTAGTCTTACTTTCCCTTTTGCCTTAAATATCAATAAAGCAGACAACTTAGCTGAAAAAGTAGATATGCACTAGGGAGGATCTGGAATAAAGTAGAACTACTAAATATGGTTTCCAGGAAGTTTCCCAAGTGCTCCATGACTCAGTTTTAGCAAGTTTGACTTCTAGGACATGTGGAAGACAATTTGCATAGAGTGGAATATTGGAACCTAGGCAAATAAGACAAAATGGATTGATTAATGTCTAAGGTAGCTAACTATGGGTGGATTATTCTAACACATCCAAAATTTGAAATGAGAACATAAAAACTGTAAATTTTGGTTTCTTATTGACGAGCATCATATTTTGGAAACCAATTTCATGGGTCTGCAAGTTTGTATGGCCTGTTTCTTTTTTATTATAATATAAATGATCATCGTTCCTTGCAGAAATTAATAAATGAGAACATAACATATATAATACATTCCAAGGAAAAAATAGATAATGCAAAAATATAACAAGGTCGATACTCAAGAAAGTTTTAAAAGGGGCCCAAGACCATTTTTTAATATATTATATTTCATGACAGAGTAGAGGGATAGTTTATAGTTGAATCAGTAACATCAAACAACTCCTTCAATAATAATTATCCCTACTACCAACTAAATTCTATTTATAGAACAAAACATGCAGGATCTGCTCTGATCGAACCCCATCTCCCATCGAGGGCATCATGCCCTGCTCATGGATCTACCGGATCCTGTGTCCGTTGAGGTCAGGTTTCAGTCCATTGGGGTCACGCTACCTCCTATCCAAGCCGTTGCGGCCCCTTCATCCAAATTCATTAAACATTGAGAGGTCCCAGAAGTGAAGCTCAGCTCTGCAGCCTCCAAGAGAAAATCATTCTCCCTCTCTGAGAAAGGTCTCATTGGTCTATTTACCGACCTATGGCCCTCCCCGCGCTCAGTGGAGATTTGGCTCAATAAAAATTGGAGAACCCTAATCCAGGGGGAAGTACAATAGATTTTTTGTGGAAAAGGGTACTTTGCATTCATCTTTGAAAAGAAGGAGGATCGTGATTTAATCTTCAGAAATGGACCTTATTTCATGGGCCCAAGAGGTATGTATTTGAACAAATGGGATTTGTCCTTCAACCCAGAAAAAGATATTCCCAAAGCAGTGCCTGTGTGGTTCAAGCTCCTCCATCTTCCTCTTCATTGCTGGAATGATGAGGACTTTAGAGCAATCGGAAATACCCTAGGGAATTTTGTAGACAAATCTGAATCGAAAGCCCCAATGTTCTCCTATGCTCGAATCTGTGTGGAAGTCGATCTTGAGAAAGGTCTGTCGGAGTCAATCATGCTCTCCATTGACGGATGGAACCATCTACAAATAGTAGATTATGAGCAAATTCCATTCAAATGCAAATACTGCCATGAATATGGCCATTTTGCAAAATCATGCCCGAAAAATCCTGAGAAACCCATCTCAGACATCTCTCCCAGTGAGGAATGGAACATCACAAGCGGGAAAAGGGAAGCCAAACCGTCAAAACAACAGATCTCCATTCCAAAGAGCCCCCTTGAAAATCGATTTGACACCCTAGAAGTCGAGGTACAGGAAGAAGAAAATCAGGAAGCAAACCTTGAAATGGAGCAGCAGCAGAATATTGAACCCCAGGATATAGTCTCGCCACATCAGGAGAAGACAGAAGTGGATGAGGGTTTTGGAGTCTCGCAGAAAGTTTAGGAAGAGGGCTCTGAAGACTCTAGGTAAAGGAAAGACAATGTGACAAACTCTGAAGGATCCATTACACAATCGAGGGAAAAAGCAAGCTCGGAAGAAACAACAGAAACCTCCATTGAAGAGCAAGAACCCATCTCCAAAAAGGGAAGGAAATCTAACAAAATCATTAGAGAGTAGGAGGTGGCAAGGGAAAAAGCGGCAGGGAAGCAGGCCAATCTAGACTTTCTATTAAAAACCTTGCAAGCGAACAAATATCTTCTTAGTGTGGAAGAGGAGAAAAAGGAGAAAGATAAGGCTCTAAAACAACTCAGGAAATAATGAAAGTAGTCTCCTGGAATTGTAGAGGCTTGGGAGGTTTGCAGAAGCTAGAAGTTATCAAAAGGTTTAAATCTATGGAATATGCCTCAATCCTTCTCATCCAGGAGACTAAAAAATCAACTGAAGACAGTGTTGCCTCCATCAAAAGTATTTGGCCAAAAGCAACAGGCCTTGCTATCAGTGCAAGTGGAGCCTCTGGAGGGCTCCTATGCTGGTGGAATTCAGACAAGTTCAAGCTAAGATCCGCTATAGAAAACAGAAATTGGATTCTTATAAAATTAGAAGACAAAGAAAGAAAAGAACAATTTTGGATTGGGAATGTATATGGCCCAACCATGAATTCGTAGAAAGAAAGCTTCTGGGCATTGCTAGAGGAGCAATGTGAAGATAAGAAGCAGATACCCTGTTACATCGCAGGGGATTTCAACTCCACTATTTCTGTAGATGAGCACAGAGGCGGAACTAAGGTAAGGGACCCATTTTGGGAAAGGATGGAAGATCTCATCTCCCAATGGGGGCTCACTGATGTCAAACCCAAAAATGGCATATATACATGGAGCAATAGAAGAATGGGACCTGGACATATCGTAGCTCGGCTTGATCATTTCTTAGTAAGCACCCATCTCCTAAACCATCAGCCAAAAGTCAAAATCCTGTGCTCAGCTGTGTCAGATCATAAACCCATATGTCTTTTCTTCCCGCCGATGGAAAAATTGGGGCCCCTCCCATTTAGATTCAACCAGATGTGGTTGGAATCGGAAGAATTCCAGGACATTATAGCTGGAGCATGGAGGTGCTTCATTCCAGGATCGCCAGCTTACTCTTGGGAACAAAAGTTAAAAAGGGTTAAGGTTGCTCTCAAATCATGGGCAAAAACTCAATTTCAAGAACCCTCTGAGCAGAAGAAAATCATTATAAAGGATATGGAGCTTCTTCAAGCTGAAATGGAAGTAAGGACAATCTCAAAGGAGCACCTCCTCAAGGAAATTGAACTAGAATCAAAACTCCAGAAAATTCTAAGACATGAAGAGGAGGGATGGAGGCTTCATGCGCGCATCTTCTGGCTCAAAGGGGGAGATCAGAACACTAAGTTTTTTCAAAATCAATGCAGGGACAGGTAGCGCTGGAACACAATAAGAGAACTCAGATCTAAATATGGAGCAATCATACAAGGGCAAGCGGCTATCAGCACAGAGGTAAGGGATTTTTTTGAGCACTTGTATAATGATGATGAGCCAGTCTCTCAACGCCTCATGGAAGAAATGGTCTTTGACATTACAGCTCTTATCAGCCCTGATTAAAAACTCAGGCTTGAATCTCCCATATTGGAAGAAGAAGTTAAAAAATCTATTTCGAGCCTCCACCTAGACAAGGCCCCAGGACCGGATGGATTCCCCATTTGCTTTTTAGAACCTTTTGGCCTCTGATAAAAAGGGATTTGATGCGCCTCATTTATTGGATGGAAAAAGGAAACATGGGGGGAGCCACTAACTCCACCTTTCTGGCCCTAATCCCTAAAGAGCACAACCCTACCTCCATTAAAAAATTTCGACCCATTTCTTTATGCAACACTTCCTATAAAATTTTGTCCAAAGTGTTGTCCCTGAGACTTAAGAAAATCATTCCTTCCCTTATCTCTCATAACCAAGGTGGATTTCTTTCAGGAAGACATATCAATGACAATATCCTCTTGGTTCAGGAAGCAATTCATTCCAGTACCAGAAGGGGTGAGTCTGGGATGGCCATTACGTTGGACCTAGCTAACGCCTTTGACCGTCTGAGACATTCTTTTATCATCATGGTTCTGGAAATATTTGGGTTTCCCCCTGTTTTCATCAGAAAAATTCAAGCCTACATAACTTCCCCCTAGATAGCACCTCTTATCAATGGCAGACCCTCAGAGTTCTTCAAATCCTCTCGAGGGGTGAGACAAGGATTCCCGCTATCCCCTTTTCTGTGTATCCTAGTTGCTGATTCCTTAAGCAGAAGACTGCTTAGACTTCAAGCTGAAGGATCTCTCCTAGGCCTTTCCTTTCGAGAAGGTGTGTCTCCCATCAATCATGCCTTGTTTGTGGATGACACTATCCTTCTTGGCATTGCTTCCACCCAAATTGCCAGGAACTTTCTCATCCCCTTGGACATCTTCCTCCAATCTTCAAGAAGTTCAGCAAATTTGAGCAAGTGCCAAATATATGGATGGAACTATCCTACACCAACTCTTCGCAGCATATCTCAAATCCTTCAAATTAAATCCAATCCTAACTGGACTCACTTTTCCTACTTGGGTATCCCCGTGGTTAAAAAATCCCTGACTTCCTCAATGTGGAATCCGGTTGTTCAAAAAATTAAGGATAAGATTCAATCCCTGGGCTAGAAATGGCTAAATATAGTTGGGAAAACTATTTTAATCCAATCCATCCTCTCTTCATATCACATCTATACTAGTTCGATGGTCCTTTCCCCCAAGAACATCATTAACAGCATATGCAAGGAAATTAGGAAATTCCTTTGGCAAGGAGGGAGAGTTCAGACTAAGAAGTTCCATTTGGTGAAGTGGGACACCATCATACGTGCTAAAAACCAAGGTGGTTTAGGCATCAGAGACCCTGAGCACATGAGCAAAGCCATGGGAGCCAAACTGATATGGAGACTGGTAACGGGAAGAAAAGAATGGTGGAAGGAAGTTCTCAGAAAAAAGTATATAAAAAGCCCAGATCAAAAATGCTAGACAGTGCATGGATAGGTAAAGGAACTACTCTATGGCAGTTGTGTAAAGCATCCTACAAAACTATCAGCAAAAACTACTACTGGATCCTAGGGAATGGGAAAAGAATAAATGCTTGGAACAACAGCATTTTAGGACAACCTCCTTGCTCCTTGCTTCCAGGAATGATGCCTTTATCAGAATGGGCAAATGATCAGGGGCTCAACACTCTCTTTGATCTCTCACGGTGGGACACAAGGAGCCAATGGATTGGCTAGAAAGATTTATCTCCTCCAGCACATCTGACAAATGCCGCAGCATCCTTCTATTCATCTCTTCATGGCTTATCCCCATCGCGAGTCTCAGCCAAGGATCGTCTTGGATGGCGCAAATCAGGACAGTACAATGTCAAAGAGGGATACAGAAAAATAACCATGGAACTGCATATGGCAGAGAGACTCTGGAAGAAGGTGTGGCATCCCGATAGCATCCCCAAAGTTAACAGTTTCACTTGGATCCTTTTTCACAATAAGTTATTAACAGCTGAAAACTTAAGGAAAAGAGGTATTCTCGGCCCTTCTCGATGCGCCATGTGTAACTCAGTAGAAGAGACATCCAGTCATATTTTCTTAAATGCAAACTCTCCTTAACAGCTTGGAGGATTGTTCTTCCACCGGATTTTGGAAGAGACCTCCCAGGCAATGTAGCTTAGCTCTTAAAATATTGGCCCAAACATTTTCCAAGATCCTTAAATAAGAAACCAATCTTAAGCCGTCTTTGGGCTGCTATCCCAAAGAATCTCTGTTGGCAACTTTGGCTTGCTAGGAACCGAGCCATCTTCAAGGAACAAAAATCTTCCCCGACTTATATAGCTGCTAAAACTATAGGAATGATAGGAAAAAAGTTTTCCTCGAATAACATAAGCTTTCCTTCACAAGAATCCATTCCTAAGACTTACTCCTCTTGGTGCAAAAACTTTCTGAAAGAGAAAAGCGCCCTTCAATCCAAAAGCATCTCAAGCAGGGTAAGCCATGCTAGACAGTCCCCTCTATGGGAGTTACATCTTCCCAACAATGAATTCAAGTCCTGGCTCAGGGGGAAAAACTCATTTTCTCTCTTCTTTGATGGCGCTTCGAAAGGTAATCCAGGGGTAGCAGGAACGGGGGGGATTCTCATGAATCCCGAAGGATATGTAGAACATACGTTTGCGTGGGGGCTGGGTAATAGAACTAACAATGAAGCAGAGTGGTTGGCTCTTATCCAGGGCCTTCAGATCCTAAAGGATAAGAAGCTTCATAAGGTCTTGATCTTCAGGGACTCCAGGCATGTCATCCTCAAATTGACCAATGGATACCCTACCGGAGCTGTCAAGTGTTGCCGCCTATTCGAAAAAGCAAAGCTTCTCATGTCCAGTACCTACAAGGCCTTCCACATTCTTCGACATAATAATACAGTAGCAGACAGTATGGCTAATGTGGTAGCCTCTCTCCCACAAGTTCATTACAGCCAAGATGGAAATCATCCCACCCTCAAATTTATCCCTTAAATGTGGTTCTGGAAGTTCCCTCTCCGACCTCACAACACTCGAATTCTCCATTTAAAGAACTTATCTCTCCTCCATTTCTTTGAAATCCCTTTTGCTCCCCATTCTCCTCTTCTTTCTTTCCTTTCCTCTCTTCCCTCTTTGCTTTCCTCCCCTTATCCCTCCATTCCCTCCTCCCCTCCTCCCCTCCTTTCCCTCCCTCTCCCTTCTCTCTTTCTTCACCTCGCTCCTTTTCCCTCTCTTGCAGCTGGCCTCCACTTCCTCCACGGTGGCTCAAAGCATTTATCCCCCCATCTTGTCAGCTCCTTTCCCTCAGCCGCATGGTTTCCTACCCGTCCTTTCAACCTCTTGAAGTCTGTAGGCATTAAGTTATTCATGCCTTTGGTTAATTGTCATTACCACTCGCATGTTTGCTCCCTCTCTGCCTGTTCTCTTATGCCACTTCATTGCAGCACCATGCATATCTATTCGGCTCCGGTCCTCTCTGGTTCTTCTGAAGCTATGAGTATCCTTTTGAACGTGGTGAAAGGCATTGAAGGAGGGAGGATGCAGGGCATCCCATGGCAGACTCTTCTCATCACTCGCTCCTTTGTGAAGGATAGGCTTGCTCTCGCAGCCTTCTCCAAGTGCCACTGCAATTCTCCTTCTGCATCTTGGTCCATCGGCACTGGTTTGGGTTCTAAGACTACGCATTCTAGAGGTCTGATTCCTGTTCTGGGTTGCCTCTGCACTGGGTGGCAGGAAGGGGCTGTGGGAACTCTGGAATTCTCTGATAGGATCAGGAGTCAGGTATTACAATAGGAGCTCTCAGTTCTTAGTCGTTTTCTTAGTTCCCCCTTGGCTGATTATCTAGATAGTGCCCTTGCTTCTCGTTTTTTGCAATATCAGCTTGCTAGTGTTAAGATCTCTGAGGAAGCTGAAGCCATGGCACAAGATGGAGATAATGTAGGTATCATGGACATTAAGAAGAATTTGAGGCGCCTGTACGATATGGTCGCAATTGGAGTTATGGATAACAAGGAAATGGCGAAGGAAGTCAAACGCATGGGAGAAACAGTAAGCTATACTTCTTTACAAATCAGTAACCATGACTCCCAGATTGATGACAACGAAAGCAACCTGCATGATATGATGGGTAAGGTAGACAGAATCCAGGAAGATCTTGAACGCTTGATCACCATGAACCAGGGGAGTCGAGTCAATGGAGCAACATCAGAAGCGGTGCAGCCTATGGAAGAAGAATCAGTATTGCAGCCCAAGCACTTCAGAGGCAACCCTTAGTTTATCTTTTATTATTATGGATATATGTATTTCTGTCTTTTTTTATGTAATCAATATGTAAGGGTATACACTACCCGAGACATTAGTTATTTTGGTAGAGTTTTGAATGCAGTCCTTTGGAAAACTTTCAGGACAAACCTGCAGTGCACCAATTTTGAATTGCAGAAATACCTTTCCTTGCTTTTGATGTATTGAATGGCTGTGCACAGCCTGTTTTATAAAATCCCCTTTTCAGTTTTTGTTAAAAAAAAAAATTCTATTTATAGACCTCAAGGGCTAGATTAACCATGTTACAAGTGGATTTCATTTGAGTGAAACTAAAATATGGATTCACCCACGAGCCAACCCATCCTCTATTGTACTTTCCTGTCTTTAAATGAAGATACCAACTACCATGGAACAAGGAAAACATGATAGTGCAACACAAGGGGGAAAACAGGGTTGAAGTTGACATGTTTCAACAGTAGGGGTAGAAAGGGAGTAGAAGAGGAAGTTGCATTCTAGTTATCTAGATGGGGGATGCGAGTAGAGAAGAATTATAAAAGAGATGCACAGTGCATGAGAGGTATCTAAGGAGAAAAGGGAAATACCAATGATAGAAGAAAATGGTAAAAAAGAGAGAAATGCCACCGACAAATATGTCTCAGCAGAAAACAACATGCAATACCCATTTGATGTGGACAAATTAAAAGCTTGAATTGAAGAAATCAATCCCGCTATGCCACCGAGAGGGAATGCTTGGGTTGTTGAAGAGGGATAGGGTGCTGACTCAGGGCAGGAAAGACTTCACTGAGTGATGGGAAAGGAATGTTAAATGAACATAAAAACAATAAGATGCAATGGGACTTCCAATGAAATCCATCGAACTCAGATAAGATTGTCTCCAATTCTTTCCAATTCTACCCATTTCATTCATATTATCAGTGAACTCAAATTTGCACACATCTGCGGCCATACTGGACAAAAATTACAAAAATAGAGAATGTATTGAATACTGCATAGCCTACTGATAACAGTGGCCCCTATTTATCAATCTTACATAAGAAGCAACGTGATTGGTAATTAACTGTAGATACTAGGAAGGAATCCACAGGGTCAGGACAAATTTGGATATGTACTATGTTGGCCGTTGGAATAATTGAAAGGTGGGAAAAATGGTTAATCACAATGAAATGTTGAGTTCATGTCTGGGTGATGCAATCATTCTCAACGTCGTCAGAATTTGACTCAATTCAAATTCATCGAATCATAGAATTTGATGGTTTATTAAGTGACGCATTTGACAGTCGGTTGAAAGTTCAAAATATGATAGGTAGGGAAAAGTAAAAACTGCCATTTACAGGTTTAGATGACTATATGACATATTTTACACTCAACACATTCAGCACGTCTATGACAGGTTGAGGTATGGGAAAATGAAATCAGGCATCTACGTGTATTTTACTGAAGCAAGTCAATTTTGGATTGCTTTACTCAAATGCACGCCCAACATGAAAAAAATATGGTTTAGGGAAATTAGACCTACAAAAAATACAAAAATTGTTGTTTAGGGAAATTAGACCAAGCCTAGGAGAAGATAAAAAATTGGCCTAGTATGGAATTATTGGTAAAATCAACCTAACCGACCTTAGGGAAATGCCTGCCACAGCTCATAGGATGATGATAAAAAATATTATGAGAGTGTAGATCTCTATACTCTTGTATGGTGCATCCAACCATATAAATATCATGACCAAAAAATTCTTTCAGTACGAAGAGATCAATTTTCAAAAAGTGCCTCTCAGCCATATTTGCACTGCTCCAGAAAAATGCACGTCGAGGAGAGAGAAAGAATCTCCAGAAGATGAAAGTGGTCATGATGGATTCACCTTGTTGTCCTCTACCCATTGGGAATATCACTTTCCAAGTGTGAAGGAAAAATTAAATGACCTTGGTGACCTAGGGTTTTAATAGAACTGATCAAGTGTTAGACAAAGAGTTTGAAAGACCACTTGGAAATGCTTGCAAGGGGGTGTTCCATTGATGATAAAAATCATCAGATGATATGGTCTTGTTCATTGTTGAAATGGATATCTATCCATGCTCTTGGTTTTTCTTATGGTGACCAGATAAGGAAAATATCAACCTCACAAAATAGATCAAAATTCTTATTTTGCACACTAAAGATAGAAAAAATTGATAAGTGTTGTAAAGGGGCTAAGTGATGCCCGCATTAAGGTCGATTCCTACACTAAGGATGATGCCTGCATGGCATGGAATGGAATAGATGACTATGTGGAATGAAGTTGAAATCATTGTTGCATTATGAAATCATTCTGGAGAAATACGACAAATTAGTGAAAATCAAGAAATTGGCCAAGTGTGGGAATATTGGTCCAAGTAGCCTTAAGAGGATGCCCACCACAAATGGTTTGTTGAAGAAAATACCCGTACCACATGGGGATATTGTAGGATGTTATTTTTTCTACTCAACCATGGTCTCAATTTTTCCAAAAAGACACTGAAGAAGAATTGATGGACCTCCCAAAACTGTGGTTTAGGGAAATTAGACCAAGCCTAGGAGAAGATCAAAAATTGTCCAAGTATGAATTATTGGTAAAATATGCCTAACAGGATTTAGGGAAATGCCTACCACAGCTCATGGGTTGATGATAAAAATATTATGAGAGTGTATATCTCTATAAAATTGTATGGTGCATCCAACTATATAATTATCCGGACCAAACGGTCTTCCAGGAAGAAGATATCAATCTGCCAAAAGTGCCTCTCAGCCATATTTGCACTGCTCCTGAAAAATGCCCGCCTGGGAGAGAGAAAGAAGCTATGGAAGATGAAAGTGGTTTTTATGGACTCACCTTGTTGAACTATACCCATTGGGCATATCACTTGCCAAATTTGAAGGAAAAATGAAATTACCTTAGTGACCTAGGATTTGAAGAGAATTGGTTAAGTGTCAGACAAAGAGTTTGAGAGACCACTTGGAAATGCTCGCAAGGGGGTGTTCTATTGATGATAAAATTCATCAGATGATATGGTATTTATTGTTCATTGTTGAAATGGATATCTAGCCATGATCTTGCTTTTTCTTATGGTGACCAGATAAGGAAAATATCAACCTCGCAAAATAGAAGAAAAATCTTATTTTGCACACTAAAGACAGAAAAAATGGCTTAGTGTTGTAAGGGGCTAAGTGATTCCCACATGGAATGGCATGGAATAGATGACTATGTGGCATGATGTTGAAATCGTTGTTGCATTATGATATCATTTTGGAGAAATACGACAAATTAGTGAAAATCAAGAAATTGGCTAGGTATGGGAATATTGGTCCAAGTAGCCTTACATTAGAGGAAATTTGGGGTCTAAAATGGGCCTTATAAGAAAACGTGCCAAAATAAGTTTTTGTGAGTTGGAATTCAAGAACCAATAGAATTTCAATAAAATAAGTCAACCATAATGGTTGAATTGACATATTTGTCATTAAAAAAAACTACTTTTTTTGTTCGTATTTTCGACATATCTCCCTGTGTTTTTACTCAAATTTCGATCAGGAGAGCTCGTTGGATGTGGAATTTGATTCCGCATCCAATGAGTACCCACACTGCATACTTTTGATGGACCCCGCTACCCCAAAAACAAGAAATACCTGAAAAACCGTGATGATGACATCATCATCACATTTTTTCAGGCATTTCTTGTTTTTGGGGTAGCGGGGTCCATCAAAAGTATGCAGTGTGGGTACTTGTTGGATGTTGAATAAAATTCCGCATCCAACGAGCTCTCCCGATCGAAATTTGAGTAAAAACACAATGAGATATGTCAAAAATACGAACACAAAAAGTAGTTTTTTTCTTTCTTCCTCCAAAATTAATCAATATTATTTTATTATTTTAACTATTATTTTATTATTTTCCTTAGGAGGCCCATTTTAGACCCCAAAATTCCTCTAATGAGAAGATGCTCGCCACAAATGGTTTGTTGAAGAAAATACCCATACCACATGGGAATATTGTAGGCTGCTATTTTTTCTACTCAGCCATGGTCTCAGTTTGTCCAAAAAGAAACTGAAGAAGAATTTATGGACCTCCCAACATTGTGGTTTAACAAAATTAGACCAAGCCTAGGAGAAGATCAAAAATTGTCCAAGTATGAATTATTGGTAAAATATGCCTAACAGGCCTTAGGGAAATGCCTGCCATAGCTCACGGGGTGATGATAAAAATATTATGAGAGTGTAGATCTCTATAAACTTGTATGGTGCATCCAACTATATAATTATCCTAACCAAACAGTCTTCCAGGAAGAAAATATCAATTTGCAAAAGTGCCTCTCAGCCATATTTGCATTGCTCCCGAAAAATGCCTGCCTAGGAGAGAGAAAGAAGCTACGGAAGATGAAAGTGGTCTTTCTAGACTCACCTTGTTGAACTATACCCATTGGTAATATCACTTGCCAAATTTGAAGGAAAAATGAAGTTACCTTGGTGACCTAGGATTTGAAGAGAAATGGTTAAGTGTCAGACAAAGAGTTTGAGAGACCACTTGGAAATGCTCGCAAGGGGGTGTTCTATTGATGATAAAATTCATCAGATGATATGGTATTGTTCATTGTTGAAATGGATATCTAGCCATGCTCTTGTTTTTTCTTATGGTGACCAGATAAGGAAAATATCAACCTCACAAAATAGAAGGAAAATGTTATTTTGCACACTAAAGACAGAAAAAATGGCTTAATGTTGTAAGGGGCTAAGTGATGCCCGCATTAAGGTCAATCCCTGTACTAAGGATGATGCCCACATGGAATGGCATGGAATAGATGACGATGTGGCATGAAGTTGAAATCATTGTTTCATTATGATATCATTCTAGAGAAATACGACAAATTAGTGAGAATCAGGAAATTGGCTAGGTGTGGGAATATTGGTCCAAGTAGCCTTAAGAGGATGCCTGCCACAAATGGTTTGTTAAATAAAATACCCGTACCACATGGGGATATTGTAGGATGTTGTTTTGTTTGCTCAAACATGGTCTCAATTTGTCCAAAGAGACAATGAAGAAGAATTTATGGACCTGCCAAAACTGTGGTTTAGGGAAATTATACCAAGCCTAGAGAAGATCAAAAATTGTCCAAGTATGAATTATTGCTAAATATTCCTAACAAGCCTTAGGTAAATGTTGGCCATAGCTCATGGGTTGATGATAAAAATATTATGAGAGTGTATATCTCTAGAAACTTCTATGGTGCATCCAACCATATAATTATCCTTACCAAATAGTATTTCAAGAAGAAGTTATCAATCTGCCAAAAGTGCCTCTCAGTCATATTTGCACTGCTCCAAAAGAATGCTTGCCTAGGAAAGAGAAAGAAGCTACAGAATATTAAAGTGGTTTTTCTGGACTCACCTTGTTGAACTATACCCATTGGGAATATCACTTGCTAAATTTGAAGGAAACATGAAATTACCTTGGTGACCTAGAGTTCGCAGAGAACTGGTTAAGTGTTGGATGAAGAGTTTGAGAGACCACTTGGAAATTCTCACAAGGGGGTGTTCCATCGATGATAAAAATCACCAAATGATATGGTTTTGTTCAGTGTTGAAATGGATATGTATCCATGATCTTGGTTTTTATTATGGTGACTAAATAAGGAAAATATCAACCTCGCAAAATAGAACAAAAATCTTATTTCGCACACTGAAGATAGAAAAAATGGCTAAGTGTTGTAAAGGGGCTAAGTGATGTATGCATTAAGGCTGATTCCCGCACTAAGGATGATGCCCAAATGGCATGGCATGGAATATATTACTATGTGGCATGAATTTGAAATCATTGTTGCATTATGACATCGTTATGTAGAAATACGAGAAATTAGTGAAAAACAGGAAATTGACCAAGTGTGGGAATATTGGTCCAAGTAGCCTGAAGAGGATGCCCGCCAAAAATGGTTTGTTAAAGAAAATATCTGCACCACATGGGGATATTGTAGGATGTTGTTTTGTCTACTCAAATGTGGTCTCAGTTTTTCCAAAGAGACACTGAGGAAGAATTTAAGGACCTGCCAAAACTATGGTTTAGGGAAATTAGACCAAGCCTAGGAGAAGATAAAAAAATGTCCAAGTATGAATTATTGGTAAAATATGGCTAACATGCCTTAGGGAAATGCCTGCCAGAGCTCATGGGTTGATGATAAAAATATTATGAGAGTGTATATCTATAGAAACATGTATGGTGCATCCAACCATATAATTATCCTGACCAAAAAGTCTTTCAGGAAGAAGATATTAATTTGCCAAAAGTGCCTCTCAGCCATATTTGCATTGCTCCATAAAAATGCTCTCCAAGGAGAGAGAAAGAAGCTCCATAAGATGAAAGTGTTTTTCCTGTACTCACCTTGTTGAACTATATGCATTGGGAATCTCACTTGCCAAGTTTGAAGGAAACATGAAATCACCTTGGTAACCTAGGGTTTCAAGAGAATTGGTTAAGTGTTAGACAAAGTTTTTGAGAGACCACTTAGAAATTCTTGCAAGGGCGTGTTCCATTGATGATAAAAATCATCAGATGATATGGTCCCGTTCACTGTTGAAATGGATATCTATCCATGCTCTTGGTTTTTCTTATGGTGACCAGATAAGGAAAATATCAACCTTGCAAAATAGAAGAAAAATATTATTTTGCACACTAAAGACAAAAAAATGGCCAAGTGTTATGAAGGGGATAAGTGATTCCTGCATTAAGGTTTATTCCCGCACTAAGGATGATGTCGACATGGAATGACATGGAATATATGACTATGTGGCATGAAGTGTTGATTTATTTATAACTTCAGAATATATTCACTTGTATATTTTATGTATTGTACCCCGATGTTTATTCCAGGAAGTATCTGTAATGTAATTGAGTCATGTCATGCCTCGATGTTCCTATCGAGAGATTCAATAATGTAAACAAGTCATGTAAATTCATAGAGGGTAACCCTCGTTATTGATCAAGGGTTAAAGTCCCCGCAGTTGTGGGTCCTTAGGGTTATTAGAATCTCCTAGAGAAGTCGGCCCTAGTGAGTTATTGTCAAGTCGGCAATTAGTATAAATAGAAAGTCAGCCTCTCTATTTAACACACATTCACTCACACTCAGTTGCAGCACATAACTGAGAGAGAAACAATAAGTTTTGACAAGAGAGAGAGAGACTACTGCTGTCGAGAAATCATCTTACTGTTTTTGGGTTTTACTTTTGGTGCTCATTCTATCTCTAAGGAAGTTGCAGGGTTTTATCCTTTATGGTTTCCCCAAGGAAATTATTTTTGTCTATTATATCTTATGTTTGATTAATGTTCTTGTTATTCTCTTAGTTAAATATCCTAATATAATACTATCTAAATGATAAAAATCTAACATGGTATTAGAGCTAACTTGAGAAGAAGACATTGTGTAGCTACAAAAACAAGGGCTTCTTATTTTATTTGAATGATAAAAATCTAACATGGTATCAGAGCTAACTTGAGAAGAAGACACTATGCAGCTGTAGAAATAAGGGCTTCTTATTTTTTTGGTCTCTCTCCACAATCTATCAGCAAAAGGATTTTAGGTTGAACCTCCATTGAAGGGCACATATTTTTGTCGAAGCAGAATTTTATTTTGAACATTTTCAGCTTTTGACCTACCACTACATCGAGAAATTAGGTCTTTTCACTGAAGAAGAATTTTTGAGTGAGCCCAGGATAGGATTTATCTCCTCCTCAAAATCAAATTTTAGAGACAAGAATCAAAGTTTTTGGTTGGGTAGAACTCTGGGAAAGTCAAACCCTAATCTGCCCTAGAACCATAGAACCAACACTTCAGAAGATTAGCCCCAGATCCATTTTTTAGCCTCTCAAATTGGTAAGATCTAAATATTTTTTATTTACATTTGAGGTTCTTAGTTAAGATGCCTCATCATACCAAGCTTGATGAAAATCTTGAGGGATCTCATAACTTCCAAGCTTGGAGGTATAGGATTTGCCTGGTCCTAGAAGAAAATGAGTTGGACTCTTACATCAATGAAGAGGTTCCAATTCTAGAGGGAGATGAAGCTAAGACCTTAGATAAAAATAATTTTGTCATGGCTAAGAGGATTATTGTTGATTCAATCAAGGATCACCTCATACCACAGGTGTCCTCCGTAAAGACACCTGAAGCTATGTTTGATGCCCTGACCAAACAGTTTGAAGGAAAGAACATAAATCAAAAGATGACTTTGAGGAAACAATTGAAGAATGTGAAGATCCAGAATGTGGAGACCATATAGTCATACTTCACAAGGGTCTCCCAAATCAAATAACAACTTGAAGCAGTGGATGAAGAAGTGAAGAATGTAGAAATTGTGATGACCACCTTGAATGGTCTACCTAGATCATGGGACTCCTTCATTCAAGGTATTTGTGCAAGAAAGAAGCTAGTTAAGTTTAGTAGGTTGTGGGAAGAATTCTCACAAGAAGAATCTCGAATAATATGTCAAGAATAAAATATGGGAAGTGAAGATCAAGCTCTCATAGTAAACTCCAATAATTGGAGTTTAATGGAAGATCAAGAAGGGAACCCAGTGATACTCCTACTGTATGTAGATGATCTGTTTGTAATAGGTGTGGATGGGTTGATTTATTATACAAAGAGGAATCTTGCTGTCGAGTTCGAGATGAAGGACTTGGGAGTGATGCACTACTTTCTAGGCATGGAGGTGTGGCAGAATGTAGATGGAATCTCCCTAGGACAAGGGAAGTATGCGGTAGAGATCCAGAAGAGGTTCAAGGTGATGGACTACAAGGCCATGACCACACCTATGGCATCAAACTTGAAGCATTTAAGTGATGATTCATTAGAGTCAATTGATGCTACGTTGTATCATCAAATGATTGGGTCCTTGATTTACTTGACGAATACGAGACCAGATATTTGTTTTTCTATGAACATATTGATCCAGTTCGTGAAAGATCCTAGACATGTTCACTTGATTGCTGCAAAGCATATTCTGAGGTACCTAAACGTATAGTTGATTATGGGCTCAAGTATAAGGCCGATCAAAAGATTAACCTGGAAGTTTATGTTGATTCAGATTGGGCACGCAGTGCCATAGATAGAAAGAGCACTTCAGGGTACTGCTTTAGTATGGGATCAGGTGTGATCACTTGGTTTAGCAGGAAATAGTCTTATAGGGCATTGAGTACAGCTAAAGCAGAGTATGTCGTAGCTTGTTCAACTAGCTATGATGCATTGTGGCTTAGAAAGATACTATCTGATTCATTTGATCTCCAGTTGGATGCTACTTGTATATATTGTGATAACCATAGTTTTGTGAAGTTTTCTAAGAACCCGGTGTTCCATGACAAGTCAAAGCATATGGAGATCAAATATCACTATATCAGGGATATGGTGCAGAGAGGAGCAGTGAAGCTCCAGTATGTTGCGATGGACGAATAGATAGTTGATGTCTTGACCAAGCCATTAGCCAGAGTGAGGTTTGAGTACTTCATATTGAAGCTTGGTGTTCTCCAGATCGAGGTTCCCTCCAAGTGGAGGTGATGAGTCCGAGAGCCATTCTAATGTGACTATGGGATGTGTTCCCACATGATCAGATGTAAGTGCAAATCCATTTTGATGTGATTGTGGGATGTTTTCCCACATGATCAAATGTAAGTGTAGATCCATTCTAATGTGACTATGGGATGTGTTCCCACATGATCATATGTAAGTGCAGATCCATTCTGATGTGACTATGGGATGTGTTCCCACATGATCAGATGTAAGTGCAGAGCCTTTCTAGCATGGATGCAATATGTGTTCCCCACATGGATAGATATAAGTGATAATCCCTTCTAGGATGGATGTCGGATATGTTCCCCAGATGGAAAGATATAAGTGATGAGCCTTTCCGACATGGTTCTTGGATGTGTTCCTCCCATGGTCGGATATAAGTGTTGAGCCTTTCCGACCTGGTTCTTGGATGTGTTCCTCCCATGGTCGGATGTAAGTGTTGGGCTATTCTGTCATTGTGATAGGCTGGGACTCCCATGGTCAGATGTAAGTGTTGGGCCATTCTGACATGGTGGTAGGCTAGGCCTCCCATGGTTAGATGTGAGTGTTGGGCCTTTCTGACATGGTTGTTGGATGTGTTCCTCCCATGGTCAGATGTGAGTGTTGGGCATGCCTTTTTGATATGGTTGTTGGATTTGTCCCTCCCATGGTCAGATGTAAGTGTTGGGTGGGTTGTTCTGACTAAGGGTCATATATAAGCACTGAAGAAGACCTACATGGAGCCTAGGTCAAAAACCAGCATGAAAAAGGGCTAGCTTTGTAGAACTTCCTATGATGAGAAGAATCGAGAGATAGCACCAGTTATTATGATCCAGTGATGATCCAGATCGAGTGATGATGACCCAGTGATGATCCAGATCCAGTAATGATCCAGATATGAAGATGCAGATAACTTGATGATGATCCAGATGATACAGAGAAGAAGACATCTGCTGATAAATTGTGTCGATAGAATACCTTCCTAGTTAACAGGGAGTGTTGATGTATTTGTAACTTCAGAATGTATTCACTTGTATATTTTATGTATTATACCCCGATGTTTATTCCAGAAAATATCTGTAATGTAATTGAGTCATTTCATGCCCTGATGTTCCTATAGGGATATTCAATAATGTAAAAAAGTCATGTAAAGTCATAGAGGGTAACCCTCCTTATTGTTCAAGGGTTAAAGTCCCCGCAGTTGTGGGGCCCTAGGGTTATTAGACTCTCATAGAGAATTTGGCCCTAGTGAGTTATTGTCAAGTTGGGAAATAGTATAAATAGAGAGTGAGCCTCTCTATTTAACACACATTCACTCGCACTTAGTTGTAGCACATAAATGATAGAGAAAGAAGAAGTTGGGACAAGAGAGAGAGAGAGACTACTGCTATCGGGAAATCAGCTTACTATTTTTGGGTCTTACCTTTGGTGCTGATTCTATCTCTGAGGAAGTTGCGAGGTTTTCTCCTTTATGGTTTTGCCGAGGAAAATATTTGTTTCTATAATCTCTTATGTTTAATTGCTGTGCTTATTATTCTCTTAGTTAACGATCCTAAGATAATAGTATCTAAATGATAAAAATCTAACATGAAGTTGAAATCATTTTTGCATTATGACATCGTTCTAGAGAAATTCAACAAATTAGTGAAAATCGGGAAATTGGGTAAGTGTGGGAATATTGGTCCAAGTATCCTTAAGAGGATTCCTGCCATAAACGATTTGTTGAAGAAAATACCCGCACCACATGGGGATATTGTAGGCTTCTATTTTTTCTACTCAACCATGGTCTCAGTTTGTCCTACCAAAACTAAAGAAGAATTTATGGACCTACCAAAACTGTGGTTTAGGGAAATTAGACCAAGCCTAGGAGAAGATAAAAATTTATCCAAGTATGAATTATTGGTAAATTATGCCTAAAATGCCTTAGGGAAATTCCCTCCATAGCTCATGGGTTGATGATAAAAATATTATGAGAGTGTATATATCTATAAACTTTTATGGTGCATCCAACCATATAATTATCCTAACCAAAAAGTCTTTCAGGAAGAAGATATCAATCTCCTAGAAGTACATCTCAACCATATTTGCACTGCTCCAAAAAAATTCCCTCCTAGGAGAGAGAAAGAAGCTATAGAAGATGAAAGTGGTTTTTATGGACTCATGTTGTTGAACTATACCCATTGGGAATATAACTTGCCAAATTTAAAGGAAAAATGAAATTACCTTGGTGACCTAGTGTTTGAAGAGAAATGCTCAAGTGTTAGACAAAAAGTTTGAGAGACCACTTCGAACTGACCAAAATGGGGTGTTTCTTTGATGATAAAATTCATCATATGATATGGTTCTATTCATTGTTGAAATGGATATCTATCCATGCTCTTGGTTTTTCTAATGGTTTCCAGATAAGGAAAATATCAAGCTGTGAAAATAGAAGAAAAATGTTAATTTGAATACTAAAGAAAAAGAAAAAATGGCTAAGTGTTTTAAAGGGAATAAGTGATGCCTGCATTAAGGTTGATGCTCGCACTAAGGATAATGCCTGCATGGCATGGCATGGCATAGATAATCATGTGGAATGAAGTTGAAATCATTGTTGCATTATGGCATCATTCTGGAGAAATACGATAAATTAGTTAAAATCAAGAAATTGGCTAAGTTTCAAAATATTGGTCTAAGTAGCCTGGAAAATGTGGTTTATGGAAATTAGACTGAGCCTAGGAGAAGATAAAAAATTGTCCAAGTATGGAATTATTGGTAAAATATGCATAACTTTCCTTAGGAAAATGCCCGCCACTGCTCATAGGATGATGATAAAAATATTCTGAGAGTGTGGATCTCTAGAGTGTTGTATGGTGAATCCAACCATATCTAGAAGGCTATAATAAGAGGTTTTTCGGACAGTTTTAAGACTATATAAAAGAATCTCCACAATAACCCACATTCTAGGAAATGTATATTATCATTTCAAACTTACAAATTTCATATATAATGAAAAATTTATTTGAAAAGAAAAACTAATTATAACAGAACAATAATATACCAGACATAATTGAATGGAACAAATACATAATTCATTTTCATTAAATAGTATAATTGACCATATAGATTACACCTAACAATATAAAATTCCACTAATAAATGTAAATATATCTAACTTCAACCCCATGGTGTTATTCTCAACTTATTACAATTGTACGGATTGTGGCGTGCATTTTCCTAATCTGAGTTTTGAATATTTACACACTATTTTTTACATAACAACTTACAATTTCAGTCATTAATTTTGAATTCCTAGCTTTCATTTTCATGTTCAAGTTTACTGCTATGCATTCCTAGCTTTCATTTTTATGCTTATGGCTTGCATTTTACACCAAGTGTCCATAACAGTCAAAAGAGGTTAAAATTGCACCTTTCATAGGTCGACTGTGAGCATACGAGGTTATGTTATATAAAAATAACACAAGGATAGTCTTCTAAATATACCTATCCATCCAATTTCCAAAACCATTTACTATAAACATTTAATACGAGGGTTTGGCTTGCATTTTTATTAATGTAGGTGGATATTTCATAAATACAAGACAACGATGTAGTGTTTTTGCACAAGAGGCACTTTCTAAACCAAAATTGAAAAAATAAATGTATAATAATGTGGAAAATAGTAAAACATACCATTTACAACTAAAACCACTCCAAAATACACAATACTTAGGGCTGGGCGGGCATTTTTGTGATCTGGGTAAAACTGGGTTGAAAACACAAAAGTTGTCATTTTGTTAATTTAACTCTGGAAAAATGAAAGATAATCTTAAAAAATGGACAGAGGATTTTGTCAAAAATATATCTATCTTCAACCTCATGGTGTTGGTTTCAACTTATGACAATTGTATGGACTGTGGGGTGTATTTTCCTAAGCCCATTTTTGAATATTTACATATTGTTTTTTACGAAACTTAGAATTTCAGTCATTTTTTTTAATTTGGCCAAGATACTTGGAATTTTAGTCATTCATGTTCAATTTAACTGCTACGAATTCCTAGCTTGCATTTTTATGCTTATGGCTTGCATTTTACACCAAGTGTCCATAACAATAAAAAAGATTAAAATTGCACCTTTCACAGGTCAACTGTGAGCATACGAGGTTAGGTTATATAAAATTAACACAAGGATAGTCTTCTCAATATATCTAGCCATCCAATTTCCAAAAACATTTACTATAAAAATTTAATAGGAGGGTTTGGTTTGAGAGTACATCAAAACATGTAGAGAAGAATATTACTCTATTATCATATTACTCACTCTATTACTCTTACTTTTCCAGAATAGTTAGAATGCCAAATTTTTACTCTATTATTTACTCTTACTTTCTTATTTTCAATAAGTATACTTAACATGATGGAAAGTTAACTATGTTGAAATTGAAAATGTAAGTTGTGTATAGTTGATTTGAAACACATTTGTGATTTTTATTATAGTTTGGAAAAGTCAGAACACATTTGTAATTTTTATTATAGATTTCAAAAGTCAGAACAAATTTGTAACTTTTATTATAGTTTGGAAACGTCTGAACACATTTTTATTTTAGTTTGGAAAAGTCAGCATGCCAGTATCATATGCGTGCATCCTGTGCGTGCATTCCCTTCTTCCTTTCTGAGCATGCCATCATCTTGCAAAATGGAAACAACAACCTCATCTTGCATGCCGTGAACTGAAACACGGGTTCTGAATTTGTTGAGAGGTTCACTGTCAGAAAATTCAGAGAGAGCGCTGAGGCATGGAGTGATAGAACCAACTGGCTAGAAGGTATGATAAATTCCCTGGTTAGAGAAGGAGTGCATTTTTTCTTTTTGATCAGTTCAATTTCAACAATGAAGAGATAGATAATGCCATTTCTATTTATGATGATGAGTCTAAGGAATTGATTATTTTTGGAAGGAGGGTTTGATTGTATCCTGATTTGTTGTCAGTTGCAGCGAAAATTCCATGCAGGGGGGGAGTAATGTTGACCACCAAGAAAAACCTCAAACTAGAAAAGGGTGAGATGGCAAAAAAAATATGTGGAAAAATGGTTAAGGTTGTCGGGAATGGCTTAAATATGCAAGATGTTCCACTAGGACTATACAAAAACTTAATTCAAATTGTACTTAGGACAATTATGAATCACCACAAGCAAGATATTTCAGGTGATTGTATGAAGTTGGTGATTCATTGGGCTAAAGACCTGGCCATAGATGTCCCTCATCTATTGGAAAAAAAAATTCATTTTGCATTGCAGGAGAGAAAAATGAAGAGAGTGAAGTTCAATTACCCTGGCACAGTACAAAAAATTATTGACTTATATCGACCCAGCACTGTAGAAGGAAGAAGATTTAAAAATACATACATTAAGAGGCCGAAACTAGGCAAAACTAACTAGGAAGTTCCTCAACAATCTCCAAAGGACAATGTACAAGTCCCTAAAGAGCCTTTTGAGTACTGTATGGAAGGTTTGGGAAGTGACCCTAAAGAATTTTATGCTCTCTCAATTCTGGCTGGATTACATGGAGGAAGAGAAATAAATGTAAATGAGATGCATGATGTTGAGTTTAATGAACAGGAGGAGCATTGTGGTGATGATATTTATGCTCCTGCATAAATGCCACTAGTTATATATACACCTCTATAGTTCATAGTTGAGGAAACTTCCTCTCCAACATATTTTTTTGATGGTAAAACTGTTTTTAAGCTATTGTTCGATAAAATGTTGCATTTCAAAGAAGAAATTGAATTTCATAGAAAAACATTTTCCTATTGGTATCTTACCACGGGACATATCGTAGAACTCTGTAGGATTAAGCAGATGCAAATTCATGATCTCTTAAAGGTAGGTGTTATTTTTCAATGCTATTTAAAACAAAAAACAGTAGCCAAATTCCTTTTTTTGAAGCCTTGTTAAAATTTTCACTATTTACAAGTAATTGCAAGGTTAGAAATAGAACACGTGGATACTATTCAAGAATCTTCTATTAAAAATTTGCAAATGGTGTACCTCTTTATGGTAGGAGGCATTTTTCAATGTTTTTTTCCAAAAAAAAAGTTTCCAAATTCCATTTTTTGAAGCCTCCTAAAATTTTTCCCTGTTTACAGGAAATTGCAAGATTACAAGGATCCCTTGTGAAGACTATGGACAGTTCGAGAAGGATAATAGCAGGAAAGGAATCTGTTCTTCAGTATTTGAATAAGGAACTAGAGAAAATTTAGGATGAATTTATAAAGGAAAATAAGAAATGCAGAGAAGAATTGATGGTTTTTCAGAAGACAGATGAAGAAAGAGACTGGAAGATGAGCTTAAACATCGATCGGAGGTGTTGTACATTCCCCCTCTAAGGACTGTTATCGGCCAGGAAGCAATACTTACGACTGAAGTCAGTAAGTTAAACAGAATAATTGAAATAATGAAGGATGAGTTTAAAAACAGCCTTGTTGAATACTAAAGTAAACATCAACTTGACATAAATGAATATATTTTAAAAGAGGAAAACAAGAAAAACATAATTTCTAAGAAAGATGAAGAGTTTAAAGGGAAAATAGTTGAACTTGAAAAGATTATTACAGAACTACATACTAGAGGAGTTGAAAAGTTAAATGAATCTGAAATTGGTAAGGGACAGTGTGGACATATGATTTCTGGTGAAATTTATGATATGTCAGCACACCAATAGGATTTAATAAGGTATGAGAGTTCCCTGCAAAATAGAGAGAAGGAATTGGACGTAGATTTTAATGCAATACGAGCTGATGCACAAGTCAAAAAGGGGTTAGAAATATATCATGCCTTCTTAAGAATTCGAGAGAATTCCTTGATGGATGCTAGTGCAACAATGAATGCTGGAGTTGATCTCTCTGTGTGGTCAACCATAAAAGAAACAAGGGGAAACAAGCTAGCCGAGAGGGATAACAAGATTAAAGAGCTCAGATTGAAAGTACTGGAGGATATAGAATCACAACATTTGGGATGTAATTCTGAGATAGAAGATCTGAAATCCCAAATTGCCACTCTAGAGAAGAACAGCATGCTTCAGCAAGTAGCAATTGTGTATACTCCAGACAATACAGAATTGAGGGAAAAATAGTTGGAGACAAAGACAGAGCAACTCAGGAAATATTTGACCCAAGTTTAGTCTAAGTTGAAATGTGCAAATGATCATCTACAACAAAAGGAAAAGGAACATGAAGAGAAAAATTAGAAGAACGTGGAATTGATGAAGAAGTACATCCAAGATAACGATAGATTGAGAGAATGTTTGCACAAATGTGCAACAAAAGTGAAAGAAATAGAACGAAAATCAGAACATGCACCTGCTACAGCTTCTGAAGAACTAGAAGCTTCTAGATAATCCAAGAGACTAGAATGTACAAATTTATCTTCTTTAGAAAAGGAGGATTTGCATCCTAAACCTCCCAAGAAGCCTAGAACTATGGAATAAAATTATTTATATATGCTGTGTATGTAAATACATTTCAATTTTTAATAGATAAATTTATATATGTGTGTGTGTATTTCTCATCATTATTGTATATTTTTTTGATGCATTTAATGTGAATCGTAATTTTGAATTTAACTTTTCAATAAGTGTACATAACAGGCCAGAAAGTTAATAATATCAAAATTGAAAAATTAACTTGTGTACTGTAGGAATATATCTTTGAATTTGCAAGAAGTTAAAAGAGTGATAGTGATTAGTGGATATGAGATGTCAGTAGATTTGGTGACATAGGTAGATCCTAGTTGTTTTCTTGGAACTGTTGATATTAAAGGGATATTATGGAGATTATGGATTGAGAACTCTCGAGTTCTTTATGATAATTTTGATGCTATATATTGATGTATTTATGTAAGTTTCTTTATCTAATGAAACTGAAATTCAAATGCTGGAACAATGTCATAAAATTATACTCATGCAACCAAATTATAGCGAATAACCCAAAGTTGTAATTCCTATACAACTGGCCTATAAGAGACAAAAATTTACAAAGTATAAGCAAACACAGAAAACAACTGTAATTTTATTACTGAAAACAAAAATTAAATATTTAATATGCCTTGCATCATTTGTTACATTTCCAAAATTTGGTAACATAAATGTTAGCACAATAGAATAAATTTTCAATATGAAAATATCACTAGAAATGATTATTGCAACATAAGTATATATATCCTTTCTGTGTTCAGCTTTCTTCACAGCTTCCCCCTTGCTTCTGGTAGAAACAAGCTTCTGCAGTGGCTTATCATTCAAGTACTCCTCACCACCTCAGAAAAGGTTGGCGGACAGGGTGCATGAAAGCTATGATGAATACCTTGGTCCCTTGATGCTCGCCAGTACGAGCATTCGCCCCCACAGAAAAAAGGTGCATCTCTCAAAGTGGTGTATGACATCTGCTCCCCGATGGTTGGTTCTTCCCTGGTGTAAAAAACGAGGGCGATAGATGAGCTTCAAATAAAGTTCACCAACCAACAACACACCCAAACTAACAAGCTTCTCAAACTAGATTGCCATTGCAAACATATCAGAATCCTCAGAACCTCTTGACAGAATGATACCACGAGTTTGCTTCTACACTAGCTCATCCTATGCACCTTAATGGCTTTGAAAGGTGGTGTTTATATACGATTGGAAAATAGGAAAAGGGGATGACTCGTCAGCATATTCGCACATTTCATCATCAAGTAGCCTGGTCAACCATATGCTTCAGGGAATATGGACCGGACGTGTTCTGGCCCTTTCACTCCTGTGATGACCCTTTCGCTCCTATGACGATGATACCAGAACCATTCTTTCGCTGTGTTGCCCCTGCTACATGTGGCAATTATATTCGTTGTTCCACTTCTTATATTTTCATCATATCTTTCTAATTTCACATGCCATCCATACGACAGGTATCTATTTTTGGGAAAGATGGTGCTGCCGCGGGGATGATTTTTCCTATGGGTGTATCACAAATGGCGTCGGGGAAATCAATTAACTGTTAGGAAGGAAGATTGTATGTGAGGGCATCTTCTCCACTTATATTTTTTTATATTTTTTTATGTTGCATAACCCTTGTGTTTCTCCATGCATTCAGTACCATATATCTATTCATCTTTGCGATCTAAGCCCTTGATACACCAAATATTCATACCCAAAAACTCAACACTATCAACCTGCAAAACTTGATTTGGGGAAATCAATATCAACCGTCGATCTCTAAACTACCTTCATCGAAACCGCTCAACCTTGAGAACTTTAACATTCTGCTAACCCTTTTTCATCTCAACGAGTGAGCAAATTCTGATTGCGAAATGCTTCTCACCCGTTGATCTACCCAACATCTTGTTCCGATCGTAGATATTCGCATCCCCTACCACTTTTCGTGGATCGAATTCATAACTTTCTTTGCTCTAGTTCAATCTACGGAATTGTTTGAGATCGTATATCTTTCTCTGCCTTCAGGCTAAACCACCTGATTTTCTCTCTGATTAACCCTTTCCACAATTTGAAAATTTTTCTCCCTCCGAACAGTTTCACCGTGCGAAATGAATTAGGGTCGTTGATCTCACCTTATGTCAATCTTGACCCTCCAACATTACACCCATTTAATGGACTCCACAAATCTCAAAAATAAATCCTTCCTCGCATCTCCACTGCACGGAATTGCTTTATGTCGTCGATCTTCACCATCTTGAATCTGAACCTTTGAAGTTTAACACACTTTACCCTTATTCTGCTATTGAATGTTTCAATATACAGAAATACCTATCACCGTAGATCAAAACCCACACTCCATCCGATGACTCCATGGTGGAAAAACTTGCTAACCAGTTAACCTGAAAAGCGCTCCTGCACAATTCCTCAAATAAGATCATTTTCAAACCTTTGAGAAGGAAACATAGATGAAGATAAATCAACATTCAATGATGATGATGAAGATGATGATGATGATGGTGGTGGTGATGAAGATGATGATGATGATGCTGATGAAGATGTCCATTAGGAAGAGGGAGATGACGACGATGATGATGATGATGATGATGATGATGATGATGATGATGATGATGATGATGATGGTGGTGGTGGTGATGAAGATGATGATGAGGGCGATGATGAAAATGATGATGATGACGATGATGAAGATGTTGATTAGGAAGAGGGAGATGACGATGATGATGATGAGGATGATGATGACGAAGATGATGATTGATCAATGATGGTGGTGGTGATGACGATGACAACAACAATGATGATGATGATGATCAAGGCGAGGATGAGGATGATGAGGAGGAGGATGAGGAGGATGAATATGATCATCATGATTATCGTGATTAGCATGATGATGATGAGGATGAGGATGAGGATGATGATGATGATGATGATGAATTTGAAGATGATCATGATGGTGATGGTGATGATGATGAATATGTTGATGAAGATGAAGATGATGATGAAGATGTGATGACAAGATCTTTACCTTGGTATTCACTAAATTGTTCCGAGCTTCACCAACACTACAATAGAATGGTTATGAGTGATTATTCATTCCTATAAAGGATGCACATTATGGAACTACCAAACTGCTCAGTTTGGATCTTCCTCTTTTAAGACAATGGACTAGGTCCATAAGTCTTGATTCTTCATGTGCACAAATATAAGAACAGGAGGCTTCACAGAGCCCAATAAGTTGTATTTTTTTTGCTACTTCCTCGGATCATATTGAATTGTCAGATTAGTCCTTGGAATGGGTGTTAGGAGAAATCTTTAATTTTTCACTCAACTCGCTGCTCCCCCTATCATGTAGACATCTTCATTCGCTGAAATCCCCTTAAAATTGTGATGACGAAGATGATGATGATGATGATGATGATGAGTATGATGATGGTGATGAATATGATGACAATGATGATGAAAATGATGATGATGAGGATGATGATGACAAAAATGATGATGATGATGATGATGATGATGATGATGATGACAATGATGATGAGGATGAGGATGAGGATGAGGATGAGGACGAGCATGACGAGGATGATGATGATGATGATGAATATGTTGTTGATGATGATGATGATGATGATGATGATGATGATGATGATGAAGATAATGATGATTGTGGTGTTAATGAAGATGATGAACATGATGAAGATGATGATGAGGGCGATGATGAAAATGATGAAGATGTTGATTAAGAAGAGGGAGATGACCATGACGATGATGATGTTGATGAAGATGATGATGATGATCAATGATGGTGGTGTTGATGATGACGACAATGTCAATGATGATGAGGGCGAGGATGAGGACGATGAGGAGGAGGATGACGATGATGAGGATGATGATGATGACTAGGATGAGGATGATGATGATGAGGGTGAGGATGAGGATGATGAGGAGGAGGATGACGATGATGAGGATGATGATGATGACTAGGATGAGGATGATGAAGATGATGATCAGGATTATCATGATTATGATGATGATGATTAGGATGATGATGATTAATTTGAAGATGATCATGATGGTGATGGTGATTATGGTGAATATGTTGATGAACATGAACATGATGATGACGATGTGATGACAAGATCTTTACCTTGGTTTTCACTAAATTGTTTTGAGCTTCGCCAACACTATAATAGAATGGTTATGAGTGATTATTCACTGCTATAAAGGATGCACTTTATGGAACTACCAAATTGCTCAGTTTGGATCTTCCTCTTTTAAGACACTAGACTAGGTCCATAAGTCTTGATTCTTCATGTACATAAATATAAGAAGAGGAGGCTTCACAGGGCCCAATATGTTGTATTTTGTTTTACTACTTCCTTGGATAATATTCAATTTTCATATTAGTCCTTGGAATGGGTGTTAGGAGCAATCCTTAATTTTTCACTCAACTAGATGCTCCCCCTATCATGTAGACGTCTTCATTCACTGAGATCCCCCTAAAATTGCGATGATGAAGATGATGATGATGATGATGACGAATATGATGATGATGATGATGATTATGATGATGATGATGAGGATGGTGATGCCAAAAATGATGATGATGATGAAGATGATGATGATGATGATGATGATGATGATGATGATGATGATGATGATGATGATGACAAGGATGAGTATGAGGATGAGCATGACGAGGATGATGATGATGACGATGATGATGATTATGATGATGATGATGATGATGATGATGTTGATATTGATGATGATGATGATGATGATGATGATGATGCTTATGCTGATGATGATGATGATGATGATGATGGTGGTGGTGGTGGTGGTGGTGGTGGTGATGAAGATGATGAACATGATGAAGATGATGATGAGGGTGATGATGAAAATGATGATGATGACGATGATGAAGATGTTGATTAGGAAGAGGGAGATGATGATGATGATGATGCTGATGCTGATGAAGATGATGATGATGATCAATGATGGTGGTGGTGATGACGATGACAACATCAATGATGATGATGATGATGAGGGCGAGGATGAGGATGATGAGGAGGAGGATGAGGATGATGAGGATGATGAAGATGATGATGATGATGATTATCATGATTTTCATGATGATGATGATGATGATGATTATGAATTTGAATATGATCATGATGGTGATGGTGATGATGATGAATATTCTTGTTGATGAAGATGACGATGATGATGAATATGTGATGTCAATATTTTTACCTTGGTCTTCACTAAATTGTTCTGATCTTCACCAACACTATAATAGAATGGTTATGAATGATTATTCACTCCTATAAAGGATGCACTTTATGGAACTACCAAAATGCTTAGTTCGAATCTTCCTCTTTTAAGACACCGGACTAGGTCCATAAGTCTTGATTCTTCATGTGCACAAATCTAAGAACAGGAGGCTTCACAAGACCCAATAAGTTAATTTTTTTTTACTACTTCCTCGAATCATATTGAATTGTCAGATTAGTCCTTGGAATGGGTATTAGGAGCAATCCTTAATTTTTCACTCAACTGGTTGCTCCCCCTATCATGTAGACATCTTCCTTCACTGAGCTCCCCCTAAAATTGTGATGATGAAGATGATGATGATGATGAAGAAGATGATGATGATGATGATGACGAATATGATGATGATGATGATGATAATGAAAATGATGATGATGATGATGATGATGATGATGATGATGATGATAATGATAATTGAGATGTTGATGAATTGGATGGCGATGATGATGATGATGATGACAATGAATATGATGATGATGATGAAGATGATGACAATGATAACGAAGACGTTGATGATGAAGATAATGATTATGATGATGATGATAAGGAAGATGACGATGATGAAGAAGATCATGATGACGATGATGGCGACGACAATGATGATGATTATGATATTGATGAAGACGATGAATTAGACGATGGTGATGATGATGATAAGGACGATGATGATAATGATCATTGTCGTTGTTGTCGTCATCACCATCATCTTCGTCATCTCCGTCGTCATCGTGATCATGATGATCATCATCATTGTGTTCATCCTTGAAGGGACTTATGTATAGGATCTCACTATAAGCAATGAAACCAATACAAATTATGACAAAATCCTAGTTAAATTAAATTAAATTAAATTTAACTACAGTAAATTAAAAACATAGATTTGTTTAACTATAATTAATTTAAAATGCAACAAAATATAAAATTTGCAAATAAAAAAAATCAAAAATAAACTAAACAAAAGGTAAATATGAAAAATAAAAAAAAACAAAAAATATAAAATATAAAATATGAAAATAAACAAAAATAAATGTAGAATTCAAAAACACTCGCACACTATCTCATTGCAAAACAACAACAAACAAGTTCACTCCCGCACACTTGTTCATTAGCAGCATCCATAGCACTGGTAATTTAATGAGCAGAATAGCGATAAATCAAGGAGCGTGGGATACCAGTCTAGAGGATACCGATGTTCCCAATGGAGGTAATTCGGCCGTAGTCCAAATGATAACAAAAAAATCCTTCCATAGTCCAGAGGATACCAGTGTTCCCAAGGGAGGCAATCTAGTCGCAGTCCAAAGGATAACAAAGGGCCCAATGAATTTTGTAATCCCATTAACCCTAGCAACGTAGGAATTTGGGAAAAATACGTCAAATTTCAGAACCAATACAGATTTTGTACAGTCATACTAAAATTATATTTTTTTGTTGTTGTGCTACCATCGCTTCTATTATTGGTGGATCTAGTAACAGTTTCCTATTATTGGAGCGTCTGAAGCTCCTCCTTAAATTCAGGGAAAAGATATATGGGTTGATCACTGCAAGCCATTCGTGCTCTTGTATAATTTTCTGAATTATGGCACAATTTGCAAGATTTTGTAATTTTATTCTATTTAATGGTCTAGAATAGTGTGCAGATTCATGTAGGAGCTATAATATGAACTGGTTCAACCGATTCTGTAGAAACTTTGAACCTGAGACATGTTTCTTCCAAGCATTTAATTTTTCTTTAATAATTAGTTTTACCTCGATTATGGCACAAATTACAAGATTTTGTTATTTTATTCTATTATATGTCTAAAACATTCTATAGAGTGCAAGCTTGTGTAATCTTATTATATTTAATGGTATAGAACACAGTCCTCTATGAGATATAACTTGAACTAATTATATCAAAACATGAATGTGAGACCTCTTTATCCTTTAAAAACACATTTAATTTTGCTTTGATCGTTAGTTTTACATGGATTATGGCACACTTTTCAAGTTTTTGTGATTTTTTTCTATTATGGGTCTAAAACATTTTGTAGAGTGCCATAGGAGTTGCAATTATAATGAATGCGTACAGTTCAACCTAAGGCCTATTTATCCTTTAAAGAAGAATTTTGTTTTATTTTTATGCTCACTTTTACCTGAATTACAACACACTTTGCAAGCTTTTCCCATTTACTGGATTGGATTTTGGAACAATGTATAGTTCCATGGGACTCATGGGCTATAATTTGAATTGAATCCAGTAAATTGACCCTGATACCTATTTCATGTTTAAAGACACATTTGATACAAGTATTATTTTTCAACGACAATTATATCTTTTTGCCTTTGTTTGGCATATACTATGGTAGTTAGTGTGGTCTCCTATGTTTGGAATATCTCAAAGAGTTTGAAGGTTATCAAGAATATTGTAGCATGTGTGTGTCTTCATTAAACCCTCTGTGAGCATTTCTTCCTTAAATATATGCTGTGTAATTTCGATCACATCATATCTTCCAAAATACTATCCTAAAATACTTCTCAACATATGCAGAATTCCCTTTATAAATTTCTATTTATTAATTTCTTGTAGCTTACTCTTTTATTTCACCAAGTCTGTACAGGAATACTTTTCTAACTTTTGGCAGACTTATATTTTTCACATCTTTACCATCTTTAAACAAACTAGGGGTATGGCTAGATATCCACCTCAACTAGGAAGAAGACCATGTCACCTAAAAAACTTACTGACAAACACACAGTCTCTGGCAGTCACTTTAAAATGGTCTTTCAAACTACTCAATTCAACATTTAGTGAATTTTGTCAGGCCCTAGTCATTACTATGGCAGGAGGAATTTTGGTAGACTCATATCTCACACGTGTGAACACCCAGAGGGAAACTAAGATCATGAGTGGATGCCTAGATCATCAAAGAATGGACCCATAATGTCTGATGAATTTATCAGTTAAAGAGATGACTCTGGTGTGCATTTCCAAGTGGGCTCTCAACCACCTATTTTCAACACTCAGTCAATTTTTCATATTTTTGGATATGCAAGCTAATGTTTTTACCTCTCTTGGAAGGTTGATATTTTTCTCATGTGGTCACCATAAGAAAAAATAAGAACATGGATAGATATCCAGTTAATTAAAGAACATGCCTATACCTTCTGATGAATTTATCATCACATAGACAAGCTTTGGCAGACATTTCCAAATGCCTCTTCAACCTTGTGATTTGACACTTAGTAAATTTCTTTAAACACTATATCTCAAAGGTGATTTCAAATTTTCATCAAACTTGGAGTGTAATACATCCAATGGATAGAGTAGAACCATATGAATCCATTAAGACCAGTTTCATCCTCTGGAACTATATCCTCTCTCCTCGACGGGCATTTTACTGAAGTATGATGTAAAAGCTGCTTAAGACCCTGTTTTGGCAGATCCATAATTTATTCCTCAAGTACTTTCAAGTTAAAGTAATAACATGGTCAGGTAGAAAACACAACCACCTATAGGATGCCCATATTGTGCAGGAATTTCTTTCAACCCACAAATTATGGCGAGCATTCTCCTAGAGCAACTTGTCTAATTTGACAGAAAATAACTTCTTTTGGGAGGCATGCATCTTCTTCCTCAAAGAGTTGTTCTGATAACTAGTGCCATATTTATATAGATAATTCAACCAACTATGGGATGACAATACATGGCAGAAATTTTCTTCGTCTTTTGAACTATGCTGGTCATTTTCATAAGACTACTACTTTAGGACAATTTTTCACCACTTAGTCTTTTTCCAACTTTATCATACATGCCTATTCCCAGCAAAAGTTCTTTTGTAATTAATGAACATCTCTAGGATATGTTTGTCCACAATCATGAGTTCACCAAATGTTACCAATTCTCAAGACTATCTATAATTGGTCTAAATTTGGTGACATTTCACAATGTTATCCTATTTAAAAAAAATCAGGCACATTGTTAGAGAAGGAGTACCTTGCACGAGGAAAATTGCATATCAAACCACTATAGAAGAGGGAGTGTTAGATTAAAGTCGTTGAGTTTCAGTGAAAAATCCATGAATGAAGCTATATGACCACCTCCCTTTCAAAATTGAATCCCTAACATGATCTATCTGAGGGGGAACCCCATACCTCTTTGCATGCATTAACTAGTCAAGTGGCCCAAGAAACACACTTCTATATCTGTGTTGTGAACAAATTCCAAACCAAATCAAATCATGTCTTATCCTTAAAAATAATTTAAATATAAATAACTCTAAAATAAATTACACCTTTGAGAGAAAAATAGCTTTTGGTAAATTTTTTGGGAAGAAAAAACTTTTGGTATTAAAACATTACAAGTAAATATATTTGCACGCTAAATTATATCCGCTTTGTAGCTTATATTCTTGTTTTATTGAGTGTAGGTACCACCAAATAGGTATCTATCAGATCTATCTTCCTTGAGTGATGGTGAAGATATACTGGGAGAGGTTGAAAGTGATACGTGTTGTACTAGATCTATCGGTTCTATATCAACTAGATCTGAAAAGGTAAGGAAAATATTTCATAGACGCATGAAATATTTTATTGCCAATAGAGGGTCATTTAATTATGATGCTGAGAGCATAGGTGACATTGAGTTTCCCTTGAGGTATAGACATCTAGTGCAACGATGGGTACCTAATAAGCTACCTCAAGTGGACACAGATTTATTCATAAATGGGAGGATGTATCGCATTTCTCCTTTGTCCTTACATGGATTGGGGCTATTTTCCATGCATGGCATAAAGGTCGGCTATGGCACTGTAACTGAATTGATGGATTCTGCCAGACCATTATACAGATACAATAAATGGTGGATCTTGGTCCAATATAATTGAAGCATGAGGAGATATGGAGTTACCGCAAATTATATACAGCTAGCAGAACAAAATAAAAACAAAGGGATGACTAGGTATATTGATGGGAGACCAAAAGCATCTGGAAACGTTGTTGGATTTGTAAATAGCACATGACCAGTGACAGAAACTAAGCAACTAAATTGCGAATTTGAGGGACGCAAAGAACATCATATATTTTTATGTGCAACAAAAACAATACTTCCAGGTGAAGAGTTGTTGATCGATTGCAACTTAAATCAAATAGATGTGGCTTCCATGGTCCAGGGTAACCGTGGAAGGTCACACACTATGCCTCATTGGGTAAATGATAAATATAGTAACTAAACATGGCTAAAATAACTAAATGTTTTGATTTTTTTTGTTAACACTCCATTTCCACAGTTGACATTCGCTTTTTTCGTGCATATTATGAATATTTCCATGTGATAGCATGCTTATTACACTATTATGCTTATCTAATTTCTTTTTATGTCACAATTATTGACTCAACTTTTATTGATTTATTTATTTTGTCAAGGTTGTAGTAGTGGAAAGCCACATGCTACTTCCATGGTCCAGGGTGGCCGTGGAAGGTCACAATCTATGCCTCGTGAGGTAAATGTTGAATAGAGTAAAAAAATATGATGTTAATAACAAAATGTTTTGATTTTTTCAATTAACATATAATTTTCATTGTTACCATTCACTTTTTCTTTCTTATTGTGAGTATTTCCATATGATAGCATGCTTATTACATTGTGGTAGGGGTATACTCATCCCCATGGAGTAGATCATGTATATCCTCCTTTGGAGATAAAAGTAAATATTATTGCAATATCTCATTTTTGTTTATGTTATAAATATTGACTCAACTAAATATGACTACAATAACTAGAAACTCCAACCCCAGAAGATTTCCATGTGACAACATGCTTATTCCACTGTGGTAGGCGTCTGCCCATGGTCGTCATGCAACCAAACACATGTCCTCTACTTTCATGATCTAGGGTGACTATGGAAGTTGAGACTCAGTGCCCCATCAGGTAAGTGTTAAATATAATAACTAAATGTTGATATTTTTTCTGTTAACATTCAATTTCCACTGTTACCATTCACTTTTTTCATACTTATTGTGAATATTTCAATATGATAACATGCTTATTATGCTATGGAAGGGGTCTACTCATTGCCGTGCATCAGAACATGTACCTTCTCTATTAGAGGTAAAAGTAAATATTATTGCAATATCTCATTTTTGTTGATGTTACAATTATTGACTCAACTAAATATAGTAACTAAATATGACTACAATAACTACAAACTCTAACCCCAAAATATTTCCATCTGAGAACATGCTTATTACACTGTGGCAAGGGTCTCATGCCCATGTTCGTCATGGAACAGAACGTGTGTCCTCTACTTCTAAGGTAAAAATAAATATTATTGCAATATCTCATTTTTTATTATGTTACAATTATTTTCATAACGTTTATTTATTGATTTATTGTGTCAGGGTGGCGCCAATGGAAAGGAACCTACTACTTCCATGGTCCAGGGTGACCGTGGAAGGTCATGCTCTGTGCCCCGTCAGGTAAGTGTTAAATATAATAACTAAATGTTTCAATTTTTTCTGTTAGCATTCAAATTCCACTGTTGACGTTCACATTTTTCTTTGCTTATGGTGAATTATTGATTGATTTATCATGTTAGTGTGGGGACCATGGAAAGGCACCTACTGCTTACACAGTCCACGGTTACCATGGACAACCACCCAATAGAAGTGGATCAATAGGGTGTGACCCTGGGAAGTCACCGGCCACAACACCGCATCAGGTAAGTGTTAGTTCTTAATAGTAACAAAATTTCATTACAATAACAATGTTTGAATGATGTTAAAAATATTTTTCTTAATTTTATTATTTGATGAATTTAGTCCATTGCACTTCATCTGGGTAATGAGGAGCTTGAGGATGAAATTTACTATTCCATAGACCCTATCGATACTATAAAGAAGGCCATGAAAAAGGAAAACATAGAGATGATCTCCTTGGCTTGCATAAGGCCCATGAAATAGGAGATTAGGGCAAGGATTGAAGAGCTGAAAGAACAAATAAAATCTTATGGGGTAAGTTGCATCTTCACATATTTTTTTAATCTATGACATGATTTCATATCTGATATTATGTTTTCTATTTTTCCAATTGATCTGATAAAGTAAATTTTTTTGTTTATAGGAGTTTTTACAACCCGTGACTAGAGAAATTGTCGAGACAGGTAGAGGTATAAGTCATGCACCAATGCTGCAACAACGCTGAAAAACAAATGTACCAATGAGTATTTTTGACACTCCTTCGGTTGGCCTCGAATCCATTGATGAGGGCACCAATTTTGATCAGCATGACATGTTGTAGCATGATGAGACGGAGCCTAGGACTCCACATGACTCCGAAGATGAACCTACTGTAGATGACCACGAAAATTTTCTTGGAGCAGCACGAGCTAAAAACACTAGATCACTAGATCTAACCTTTCTGGTGGATGATGCTTGTGTTCCAATCAAGATTCAAAACATTGTGGGTATTTATTAATTAATTTATTCATTTTAATCATGAAATTGAAATAAACATACGTTGAAATTATTATAAATTAATGGATTACACGTCTATGCAGGAAACAATGTTTTCTACAAGAATTTGAATGACAAAGAATTGGCACCGTTTGGCCCAACCATTCGCACATGATGGAATAGCCAAGATAGTGCAAAGAGAGATGTATTGATAGACCACATGGTAAACTTGTTCGGCAATACATTCAACAAGAAGTTCGTTGCAAAGTTAGCCGACAAGAATTTAAAATATACCAGGGCCCAATATAGGGATAAATTACAACTTGACCTCAAGAATGAGTGCCCTCCCATGGTTCTGGAGAAAGAGTGGAAGGTACTCATAGAGGATGCAAAGGAGAAATTGCTAAAAAGACAAGGAAACAACCACAGCCTGGAAAAGCAAGGTACAACACATATCATATTTTTAGTGAAATATGCTCATTTATTTTTTTCTTTTTTGTTTTAAGAAAGAATTCTGATATCTAATGTTTTTCAAAACTTTCATATATAGGCGACCGGACACATCCAAAGAAACCAAGGCTAGAGTGGAAAAGCATGGGAAACATAGACTGGGACAGGGTGGCTATAGAAAACTAAGAGCCTGAATCATAATAATTAAATGATTAATTGTGGGGAATATTTATTTCAAAGCAGCGAACAAATATTTGTTTTTGATAAAGGAAATTTTATATGTGTTATGCATTGCAGGGAAATATGTTCCAAGATGCTTCCACCGAGGAAGACCTAAAGCTTGGTTTTAAGTATCGTTTTAAAAGTTTCATTGAATATTGGAAAATCTTCGAGCATACTCCAATCTCTCCAATGATGCAGATGCAGGTAAATAAAATGAATAATGACATCATTGCAGTATAATATTAAAGTCTATTAAGTTTTTATTATATCACCCGTAACTAAATATTTATGTTTTCTTTTAAGCAATAGTGCAACCACAGCACTGAATCTAGCGGTACTCTACACATACCAGCTGATGTTTGGGTGTGCATTTCCCATGATAGTGGGGAGCAGAGTGTCCATTCTGGTATGTGTGCTTTGGAAATCGAAATATCTACTTTTATTATAGATATTTGTTTCCTGATGTATACTTTTAAATTTTCTTCTTTCGATCGAAGACCGTGAAGCTCAGGAGGGTGAATCGCAAGAGCAATTAGCAAGTACAGAAACAATTAACACACTAGCTGTCACATATACACAGATAGGTAAAGAGAAATATTGTAATTTTAATCAAAATGATGAACTATTAATTTCAATAATATTTCAACATATCGATATGCCCATTTTCGTTGTTGCAGTTCACGCCCCTTCAGAACTGCCTTCACGCCCTAGTCAACGACGTGCAAGAAGCATGATACATGAGGGCATGGAAACACAAACACTAGCAGGACATGGCTCTATAGATAATCCACCAAATGATGATGATAATATCCCAATTATCGTCACTTATTTCAATGCAAAAAAATAGAAATCAAAGAAAAAGTAGATGTATAAATTCATGATTTGTATTTGGATGTATATCGATGTTGTTAGTCTAAAACAATGTTTATATGAATTACCTCATTATTATTCAATGTTTTTTTGTTTAAATTTTTTGATGACTAGCCTAGTTATGCATGAATGTTCAAATGTTTTCTATGTAAACCACATCATTTATTGGGTATGGGGAATCGAGAGCGATGTGAGGGGGGAAGGGGCCATATGAGCTTCCACCTTCATGTCCTTGGCCCTGTTTAGTAGGGAACATAAAACTGTTCTCGAAACTGAGAGGAGCTCAATAAGGTATAAATACTCTTTTATTACTATGTATTAAAGATGGTTGTAAATTTTTAAATGCATGTCCATTTCTTAAAAAACTGTTAATAAATTTAACATTTCATGGTTCATTGATTTCTACGGGACTTTGTAGTAGGATTTAAATGATTGCTTATTTGCTTATATATTATTTACTCATATAAAAATTCTGTCTCTAATGATTATGCAGGTCTTGGTGATGGAAATGCATCTCATTGACAACTCTTATCAAGTTGTATGGGCGAATGGATCTGGTGAAAGGACGATGATAAGGTAAGGGTTTTGACGTGTTCTTTATCCTTAATGTTTTTGTCTTTATCCTTAAATTCTATTTCGTTCTATTAAGATACAAGAGATACAACCAATAGTAAATAACTACTTTTAGACTATCATCCAAACTAGGAGACAACCTTCTACATAAAACACAAATGCTTCTTAGCAAAGTAGAAAAATAGAAGAAAAATCACGTAGAAGAAATTAGGCTTTTTTCATCCCTTCTTCCTATAATTTCGACATGATGAAACCCTGGGTTAATAAATTTTAATTTTTCAAACCCTAATTGTTCATCTATCTTTCAAAACTAAATTTTATGATTTGTATACTTGTAAATATTATTCTTAGGTTATTTTTGTTTCTCTTAGGTTTCAAACTTAATTTTTATGTGTTTTTGTAACTTTTATTTTCTCAAAAAAAAAATCCCTAAAAAAATATTTTTTGTGTAAACCCTAAAAACGCAGACCTGCTGCTCCCACAAAGGCTAAGCCCTCTCCTTTATCAAACACAGGTCTGCAATATGTATTGCAGAACTTGTATGCCCTAGCTTCCTTCTCTGCGCAATAAAAACATAAAACAAGTTAGTATTTAAAACTATTTAGATGGTGGTGTATTTTGTATAAATATATCTTATTGATTTGATTAGTTTTCTACCCTATTCGCATTAGTTTTCTGGGTAAATGTAAGTCTATTTTTTTACTGAGATCTGGAACCTTACATCTCTGAATGCACAGTGATATAATTCTAACATCATTTTACTGAGTATTGTTTTGAATTTTCTTAGTACTAATTATTGCTATTGAGAGCTGGGTGATGGTAAGGGACTTGATGATTTTATATTTCAGAGCTTACATACATGATGATCGAGTGAAAGATAATAAGATTATGGTTATATTGGCCCTAAATTTTCATTAAGTTAGTATTTTATATGGATGTTATCACATACAAAGATCTAGAAATCATATGCTAAATGGCACTTTAAATGATTAACATTGGTTATTGGTTGCACTATTTTACACGTTATGATTACTATGATGATAAAATTTCAGTTGTTGCATGGCACATATGTGGACCATAAATTCATATGTATAGATATTCAAAGGTAGAAGATGAAGTGATGTTATTACATGAGGAGTGTCTCCAAGGAAATTATGATACGGTTTCTAAACTACAAATTGCATGCTCAACTGTGCAACCTACTTCTCACTGCCAAAAGGTAATTTATGATGAGATTTTTGCTACATGAGATCAATCCTAGTAATAGAATAGAAATAAGTTGTCAATTTTTTGTTAACTAACATGTCTCTTTCCCATCATGTGCTCAGGGGATTGTTTTTATCTTATGGGCATATTTGATACTAACTTGACCAATTTTGGCTATGCTTGAGGTGGTTGCATAAGAAGGTTCAACTTTTCATATTCACCTCTTCCAATAATGAGCAACATCAAAACAAATTACCACCAGTTGGCACTACAAATATCCTATGCATATTTTCCAGGTGAACAACCACTCTTTTTCCGTAGGGGTTCAGTTATTTTTTATTATTTATTTATTTTTCAATAAAGACGAATTCAGTGCACCGTATGTTTTTTGTAGTATGAAGAATTATCACTAGTACCTCTTCACACATAGTAGAGGAAGTGATGATATTTTACGAGTGTCTCCAAGGAAATTTTGATATGGTTTCTAAACTACAAATTGCATGCTCAACTTTGCAACCTGCTTCTAATTAATGCCAAAAGGTGATCTATGATGAATTTTTTGTACGCATAGTAAAAGAATAGAAATAAGTTGTCAATTTTTTGTTGATTAACATGTCTCTTTCCTATCATGTGCTCAAGGGACTTTTTTTTTCTTTTGGGCATATTTGGTACTAACTTTGACCAATTTTGGCCATGCTTGAGGTGGTTGCATAAGAAGGATCAGTTTTTCATTTTCATCTCTTCCAAAAATTGCAGGCTTGACCTTATCTGGCTTCATTTACACCTATGGGTTTCCTCAGTCTTCAAAGCTTGGTATCCCTTCATCTTCAGAACATGGGCTTCCTTTACTTCTGACTTGTGGGATTCTTTAAGCTTTTACGGGTATCTACAGGCCTGTGCGGGCTTCTTCCAAGCTCTATGGGAATCCTTCCAAGCCCTTGTGGGCTCTTTAAGCCCCAGTGGGCTTAACCTGATTTTAGATCACAATAAGTTGATCTAAGGCTAGTGGTCCCTATGTATTTTATCGATGGTGTTTTTATAGATGTACCCCCTTACCTTATCATAGAAATCAGCTCTCAGTGGTGCCTAGAATATCATTTAATTAATGTTTATATGATCCATGTGGTGGTTACAATGTATTTTATCGATGATATTTTTATAGACGTACCCTCCTACCTTGTCATAGAATCCACTCTAAGAGGTGCCACTTTAGCCTCTAATTATGTATTTTAACCAATTATTATGAATTTGTGCATCCTAATTGGAAAACAGTTTTTGAGGCAATAATTAGGGTGCTTAGGGGAACTTTGGGTACTTTTTAAATCAATATGCCCTATTTTTTAGAGTCACTTAACACTTTTTTACCTCCCCACTAAACTTCCCATTTTTTTTCCTTTTACTTCAATATGTTTTTTCCCATATCTTACTTTCCCCATATATTTATTTTCTATAAATCACCTTTCCTATGTTATATTTTATCCATTTCTTTGTCTTTAAAATATAGTATGTATTTGTTCACAAGCACTTATTGAATATCCAAAACCGTGGAAAGGAAGGTGCCTTTCTACAGTTTTTTTTTTTTTTTAAACCTCCAGGTTTTGTATCAATATTGACCAACTTTCGTCACGGGTACTGCAAAACTATTGAAACCTGAGGTTGCTTTCCGGGAATACCATTGCTCTAGAGACTAATTTTCATGGAACAATTACCATCCAGCTTGCATATTTCATCAAAAGTGTTTGCTTTTCCATGGTTTTGCGTGGAAGAAATTTATGTTCAAATTCCAGAATTCGTCGATAGAGTGACCAAATTTCATCGAATAGGTTCCGTGGTTTTACATGGAAACTAAATTTTTTCTAGCAGTTTTTAGCCATATTTTCGTCGTTCTAGGGACAAAAAATTGGTAGAAAGAGCGACGACTTCATGGAAGAATATTCTGTTCAAATTCCAGAATTTGTCGATAGAGAGACAAATGATCATCGAACTTTTTCCATGGTTTGCCGTGGAACCTAGATTTTGAGTAGCAGTTTTTGGCCATTCTTTTGTCGTTATAGGGACAAAAACTATGTTGATAGAGCAATGAAACGTAGAAAATGAATTCCAAAAAATCAATTCCAATGCCACCATATAGAAGACACATGGCAGCCATTTTTCATCTCTATATCGATGGCTTATAAATTTTGTCGATATATCCACACAAGAAGTGCCATGAAACGTCACGGCCATTATTGTCACAAGTGAGACGATAAAACATGTGAATAGAAATGAAAAATTGTCACAATTTTTAAATGGTAAACCTGTGACAACCTCTATCACAATTGGAAATTCTTTTTATTTTATATCAGCAAGTCTTCTATGCCATAATTCACATGGACTAATGGTAATGGCAATAAAGGATGAATCTCTATGCCCTTTCAATTGGTAGAGTCCTCCTTCTTTGACACCAATTATAGTAGAATCAACTATTTTTTTCACTTTTGGACACATAATAACTTCACCATATACAAAGGAAACTCTAAGCCCTTTCTTATCTAGATATGAGCTAGAAAGAAGATTCTTCTTCAAACCTGGAACATATAAGACTTCTTTCATCTTCATGAACGTTCATGTTTTTAATTTGTAAGAGGCTTCTCCCATTCCTTTGATGGGGTATTGGTGTTATATTTTTATCATTTAAGTAATATGATATTAGGATCTTATCTGAGAGAATAACATCCACAACAATCAATCACAAGAGACAATAGACACAAAGATTTTCCTTAGGTAAACCATAAAGGAGAAAAACCCGCAACTTCCTCAGAGATAGAATGAGCACCAATGGCAGTAGTAAAACCCAAAGAAAAAAAATGATCTCCAAAAATTGTTCTCTGTCTCACTTGAGCGAGCTTCTCCTCTATCACCTATGAACTATAGTTGGTTTAGTGTGTGTTTCAAATAAAGAGTCTCACTCTCTATTTATACTAGTTTTTGACTTGACAATCACTTACCAGGGACAAATTCTCTAGGAGAGTCTAATAACCCTAGTGTCACACAAATTCGAGGACTTTTCCCCCTAATAAAAAGGAGGGTTAACCTTTATGACTTTACATGACTTTATTACGTTAATGATTATCACAATAGGAATAGTGGGGACCAATGAAATACAATATATGAAATATACAAGTGAATACATTCCCAAGTTACAAATACATCAACACTCTTGTTAACAAGGAAGGTATTCTCTAGACATAATTCATCAGCATAAGTCTCTATCACTAGATCATCAATGAATCATCATCAAAGCTGGATAATTACTAGATCATCATTAGCTCTTGTTCCGCTATCTCAATCAAATGGTTCTATCTCTCAATTCTAGTCATCAAATAAAGTTATGCAGAGCCAACCATTTTTTGTGTTGGTTGTAGGGCTAGCCTCCATGTAGGTATTCATATTCTTCAACAATCATGACTGACCATGGGAGGAACACATCTAGCATCCATGTCAAAAAGGCCCACCCAACACTTATATCTGAACCTGGAAGGAACACATCCAACATCCATGTCAGAAAGGCATGCCCAACACTCACATATGACCATGGGAATCCCATACTGTCACCATGTCATAAAGGAGTAGAAATTACATCCATCGGCATGGTAGGACACACCATCTACCATCCGAGGAAAGGCTCCTCACTTACATCCACTGGAATAGTATGACACACCATCTATCATTAGGGGAAAGGCTCTGCACTTACATCCATCGACATGGTAGGACACACCATCTACCATCTAGGGAAAGGATCTACACTTACATCCATCGGCATGGTAGGACACAACATATAGCATCCAGGGAAATGCTCTGCACTTACATTTGACCATGAGAGGCCCAACCTAGCACTATGTCAGAAAGGCTCAGCACTTACATCTGACCATGGGAGGCCCGACCTGCACCATGTCGAAAAGGATCAGCACTTATGTCCGACCATGGGAGACCCAACTTACACCATGTCAGAAGCACACACAAACTCATCATTTCTTGTTGGAAGGAACCTCCATATGGAGAACACCCAACTTCTCCCTGAAGTACACAAACTTCACTCTGGCTAATGGCTTGGTCAACACATCCACTATCTGCATGTCCATCGCAACATACTGGAGATTCACTTCTCCTATCTGCACCATATACCTAATATAGTGATATTTGATCTCGATATGCTTTGACATGTCATGGAACAGTGAGTTATTCGACAACTTCACATAACTCTGGTTGTCGCAATATATACAAGTAGCATCCAGCTGGAGATAAAACAAATTAGATAGTAGCTTCCTTAGCCACATTGCCTCACAACTAGCTGGACAAGCTGTGACATACTCTACTTCAGCTATACTCAGTGCCACACATGATCACTTCCTGCTAAACCAAGAGATCCGACCTGATCCCATACTGAAGCAGCACCCCGAAGTGCTCTTCCTATCAATGGCACTGTCTCCCCAATCCGAATCCACATAAGCTTCCAGGTTAATATTTTGATTCACCCAATACTTGACCCCATAATAAACTATACCCTTTAGGTACCTTATAATATGCTTTGTATAAATCATGTGAACTTGTATCAGATCTATCAAGAACTAGCTCAATGTGTTCACAGTAAAGCAAATATCCGTTCTCGTATTCGTCAAGTACATCAAGGACCCAATCATCTGACGATACATCATAGCATGAATAGATTCTGATGAAGCATAAATCAATAGCTTCATGTTTGATGCCATTGTTGTGGTCATGACCTTGCATTCCATCATCCTGAACCTCTTCAGGATCTCTACTACATACTTCCCTTGTCCCAGGGATATTCCATCTGTATTTGTCAACACCTCCATGCCTAGAAAGTAGTGCATCATACCCAAGTCCTTCATCTTGAACTCAGTAGAAAGCTTCCTCTTCGTATCAACAATAAACCCATCCTCACCTATTACAAACAGGTCATCTAAATATAGTAGGAATATCACAGGGTTCCCTTCCTCAACTTTATTATAAAGGTTTGAATCCACTTTACTCTTAGTAAAGCCTAATCCAATCAGGAAGTTTTCCTTTTTGGCATAGCATGTCATGTGATCTGGATTTATGAAAGAATGCAATAGAATACACAAATAATCATAGAAACAAATATGCAGTGGAAATAACACTTCATTTCATTAATCAAAGAACTAGAACTTGTTTACATATAGAATGGAAATAAACTAGCTAGAGTGCTGGTAGCTTATCTCTAAGAAGAGATGTGGCGGCTACATGCCTATGAACTCTCTGTTACAATGAGGCTCAAAGACCTATATATTATTGAGAAACAATGGAAACCCTACACATCCAAAAACCTAACCCTATGAGGTGAAACGACAGAATGTGGGCCTCATTGGTTAACTTGGTACATCAATTTCCTAGGGTCATAACTTTGGCATACTACCTCCGTTTGACACACATGATACATCATTAGAAAGGTATCTTCAAGGACTACATCCAAAAGTAAAAAAAATTGAATTGAAAATGGACTCATATTTTCTTGACCATTCGATGGCGAAAAAATGTCGTTTAGGGCCACAAAATAGCTACGAAAGTTTAGGACCCGAAAATTGCCAAAAATAGTAAATTGTGCTACAATTAAGGAAACTGGAAAACTGAAATAAAAAATGGTGGGGGTCTAAGTGGAATAGGTGGGTGGCCACCAATATCCTCTTGGATCACTCCTCCTCCCTTAGGAAGCAATGGTCCCCATTGCTTTGAGTTCCTCCATGAGATGAGGAAACTTCTGCTAAACTTGGTCTCTAGTGAGCCACTTTCCCTGGTGAAGGAGTTAGTCGGCTTTGACAACTTGATATAGATAGATATTCTGCTGGTGCGTGTTCTTGATCTGTGTGTCCATAATCCGATCTGTTGTGGCTTGTTCCATGCAGTCGAGGTTTAACTCTTTTGGTGTAAGTTGTTCTGCCACGTCTAATGTGTCCAGTAGAGGTGGAAAGTAGGGCCGAAGGCGGTCCACATTGAACACTAGGTGAAGACCAAGGAATGGTGGAATAATTAGCTCAAAGGAATTGTCCCCAACATCCTTGGTGATGGTGTATGTCCCATATCAAAGCAGGTGAATCTTGCGGTGGCGTCCAGCGAGGCACTCCTTCTACAAATGTATCCACGCTTTGTCTCCCACCTAGAAGTTGTGTTGCACCCGATGCTGATTATGCTGCTGCTTGTACTTGGCATTGGATCTATCCAATATGTCATGAACCTGTTGGAGAATTTGTTGAATGCGCTCAATGAAGTTGTTCGCCTTAGAAACTTCATACTGGACATGAGCTGAATCAGCTTGAGTAGCTGCAAATGGCATGGCTACGTCAATGGGACATAGTGGATGGAATCTTAAGCCCACCTGAAAGGGGATACGATTGGTTGGGTTGTGGAGGGTATTAATCTGTCATAGTAATCTAGGGACTAAACACAAGTCTCATCAAAGATTAATAACAATAAGGCATGAAAATGGTGTAATTGTGCTAAAAAATGAGTAGTCGCTATGTATATTCACACAAAGAATGAGTAATACGATACAAGATCATGCTGCAATGATGAATGACAAATCAATATGAATTCCCAAGGAGGTCATTCAAATTGAATGAGTGATTCTAGCTTAACTAAATGTAAGTCAAAGTCAAGGCTCAAGTTAACCACTGATCAAAACCCTAATTGACTCAACTGAGCCCTAACTAAAGTCGGAGTGTAATAAATGACTGAGTCTAACTGAAAATAGGTTAGACACATGTCACATCAAACCAACCAACAAGTGGTAGCACTTCAATGACTCCAATGAACCCCAATTAGGTTAACTGAAGTGTAACAGAACATCAGAAGTGGTTGGAGGCGCCCTTGTTGACTCTATTTCATTAAATAATCAATAAATAATCAATTTAATGAAGGAAGGCACCTTCACTTGTCTTTTTAACTAATTATAACCATCAATTAGCAATATGGGGCATTAATGACATTCAGATCACCCCCAGAGTGCTCCAGTTATCCTCCCCGAATGTAGGAGAAGGCTAAGTTAGCCTCCTTGACTAAAGGTAGGAATGGGTGTGATCTAGCTGATGTCATCTGGTTCTCCTCTAATGTCAATTAAGTCAATAAAACTTAGGATAGTGGTTTAACTAGGCGAAATTGACCAAAATGAGTGTGTAAGGTAGTAAATGTCTCCAACACCCCCCCTTTAGCTATACTCAAGAGGAGTAGAAAACATAAAATGCATAAAAATGCTAGGGCCCCGGCAACTAAATCCATAGGTCACCCTATATAATACTGAAATTGAAACAATGCTCAAAAACAAACTAAGTGAGGAAAAGAGGGAAAACCCAGTGGGAACCCCCCCCCCCCCCTCAAGCTGAACACTGAAAGTACTTTGATCACCCTAATGGACTCACCCCCAACAGTGAACGGAGGTAAGTGAACATATTTTCTATAAATCTCTTGGTGAAGATGTCTGCAATCTGCTCATCAGCCGGGCAGTATTGCAGAATGATGGTCCTGTCATGCACTAGCTCCCTGATATAGTGCATGTGGATCTCTACATGCTTGGTCCTCTACCTGGTAATTTGATCTATGGATATCTTAATAGCACTTTGATTGTCACAAAAGAGGACAGTGGAAAAATTACTACCAAGATCAAACTTTGAAAGAATGCCTTGCAACCAAACTGCTTGGATGCAAGCATCCACTGCTCCTTCATACTCGGCCTCTGCTGAAGATAATGCTACGGAAGCCTGATTTTTGCTAGACCAAAAAATGGGGCCACCAAAAAACATGAATACATATATGGAAGTAGACTTCTGATCAATAGAATCACATGCCCAATCGAAATTTGTGTATCCAACCAACTCTAGCTGGGAGTCTACAGTATAGTGAATGTCGTAGGTCCTGGTTCCCTGAATATACTGGGGGATCCTCTTGGCTTCCTTCCAATGAATATCATGAGGCTGCTGCATGTATCTTGATACAGCATTCATGGCATAACAGATATCAGTCTGAGAATTTTTCAAGTACAACAAGCTACCAATCAGCTCTCGATAGATAGTGCAGTCCATGGGAGGTGTACTTTTTCCTTCTTTAGGGCTAATCCCTGAAAGGAAAGGGAATGGTGCAAGCCTACATCCATCCATGTTAAAATTGAATAAAAAGTCTGATATGTATTTGGACTGAGTGACCATTATCCCATCAGAATGTTTCTCAATTTTGAGACCCAAAAATTGTTTCAAGAGCCCCAAATCGCTCATTTCAAAAGCATTGTGGAGAGCAGTTTTGATGGCTGAAATAGAAGCAACTGTGCTACCTGTGATCAGTAATTCATAAAAATATAAAACAATAATAATCAAATTGCCATAATACTTCTATATATACACATTTTCATTTGATCTACACCTTTGGAAGTTTTGTGAGCGAAGGAAGGCATCCATCTTGGAATACCACTCTCTTGCGGCCTGTTTTAACCCATATAGTGACTTCTTTAGCTTGTAAGCCAAATATGGATAAGAGATGTAGCCCTCAGGCTGCTTCATGTATATCTACTCATTAATATATCCATGTAGAAAGGCTGACTTAACATCCATATGATGCACTTCCCAATGCTTAGATGCTGAAATTGCCAAAACTAGGCAGATAGAGTCCATTTTTGCAACCGGTGCAAAGGTATCATGGTAGTCCACACCTTGGACCTGAGAGAAACATTTTTCCACCAGAATTTCCTTTTAATTTTAGGTTCTTCCATCAGTAGAAACCTGGGTCCAAAACACCCACTTGCATTGAACCAATTTCCTTCTCGGAGGAAGAAAAACAAGCTCCCAAGTAGTGTTTTTCTGAAGAGAATTCATCTCTTCCTCCATGGAAACTTGCCATCTCAGATACTTCTGAGCATGGTAGTAGGATTTTGGGTCTGAAATAACCATCAAATAACAAGTTTAGAACATCAAATTATCAGGACAAGAGAGCACAATACCTGCTCTTTGGAAATCAGATCGGGTTCTCCTTGGATCATCCGGATTTCCAATGTTATCTCCTGCAGAGGAGAGTGTCTGTCGGGCCCATGTGGGAAGATGATTTTGTACTTCAAGCTCTGATTCAGAATATTATTTTTTCTGTACACTAATATCAGAAATCATAGGATCCAAATTAGGGTCATCACCACCAATTTCATCATCCAAATATTCGGTAGAATAGGAAGGAAATTCAACAGTTTTCTCCTTCACTAGTTCCACCTCCTTAAGAGGCTCATCAAACTTGACACTCCTTTCGATGATGATCTATTTTATTTTGATATCCAGAAGCTTGAAGCCTTTTTATTCATAAAAATACCCAATAAATAGAAATTCTATGCTTTTTGGTTGCAAAGCCCTCCTTTTATCAAGTGGAATTCAAGCCCATGCAGTGGACCCAAACACCCACAGGTTCGACACATCCGGCTTGTGTCCGAAGTATGCTTTGAAAGGGGTATTAATTTGTATAGATGAGTGTGGAACTCTATTCTGAATGTATGCTGCAGCATTCATGGCTTCATTCCACAAATTTGTGGCCAACTTCTTTGATTCCAACATACAGGTGGTCATCTCCTTGAGAGATCGATTCTTCCTTTCCGCTACACTATTCTGCTGGGGAGTGTAGGGAATTGAATGTTGGACCTGAATACCGCTTTGGGAGCATATGTGCAGAAAATCATTACTATCATACTCCCCACCATTATCAGATCTCAATATCTTGATCTTAATCTTAGAGGCATCCTCGATCAAGGCCTTCAGTTCAAAGAATTTTTCACATACTTCAGACTTTTGTTTGAGAAAGAAGACCCATGTGTACCTTGAAAAATCATCAATAAAATTCAGAAGATACCTTGATCCATTCATTGATATGACAGGCATCGAACCACTAATATCAAAATGTATCAGCCCCAAGATGCATGTAGCTCAGTTTGCCTTCCCCTGATCGTACTTGTGCTCAGGGTGTTTTCCAACCACACAGCCCTTGCAAATTCCAGTGGTTGCCTTGATGACCGTGAGGCCTTCAACCATGGAGTTTTTCTATAATTGCTGCAAATGTTTGAAATTTAGATGGCCAAACCTTTCATTCCACATCCTACTAACTTCATTTCCCTGAGTTAGCAGTGCGGTGGGCTTTGCATCTACCACAAAGTGGGAGAACTCATAGGATTTTGCATGATGGTTTGCAAGGCCTTTAGCAATGAATTTCCCATATGCAAGTTCCGTTATCTCAACATAATTTGATATGAAATATACTCTCTTAGGAACTCCTGTATGTGTCATCTAATCGATACTAAGGATATTTGATGCCAGAGACGGTACATACAAAACATTTGAAAAATAGCCATTCTCAAGATCAATTGTACCTTGTCCTTTTGAAATGATGGTGGAGTCATCTTCCATGTGGATGGGGATGGATTTGCCAGTCTCCAAGGATGAAAAGGAGTCTCTTTTAGCCATCATGTAGTTCAAAGCTCTAGAATCAATCAAGAGTGCTTTGGACTTCGAAGTGATTTCCATGAAGGCATGACCTTTTTCATGTTGTGGTTCCCGATCTTGCTCATCTCTCCTCCAAAATATTTCCAGAATATTGATGTGATTTCTCTCAAGGAGAGAGGTAGCTTCATCAAGCTTCTTCTTCATGCAGGAATTTTTCGGGTGGAATTCCTTCCTGCAGTATGAACACTTGACCTTTTCCTTTCCATGATGCACTTTCCCTTTGTTATTCTTTGAGCCGGAAGACTCATCATGTTGCTGGTTTTCAACATTAGGCTTAGGAGCTTCGAATTTAGTTTTTGGGTTCTTCTGCTACTTTCCTTTACCCTTCAGATATTTGGGCCCTAAGACATGGAGAGCTTGATCATGAGAGGATCTAATGCTCCCCATATGGACAAGCTTATCATGTTCATTTGTTAGGGACTCAATGAAGGCATTGAGTGTAGGAATCTTCCATGTAGAGACAAAAAATGAATAATCAGCTCCAATTTTGGAGAGCATGGTGAGGATGAGCTGATCATCCTCCTTCTCCACTTTGCATTGCTTCAACAGTAAGACAATGTGCTTGAAATTTGTGAAAAAGACATTCAAGGTCTTGAAATTGGAAGGCTAGAGAGACATGAATTCATTTTCGAGCTGGTAAACTCTCAAATAATCCTTCTTTCCATACAAGGTTTCCAATTTGTCCCAAATTTCCTTTGGATTCTTCAATCCAAAAAGATGGAAAAGAAGATCCCGGGAAATAGAGAGGCACAAGAATCTGAATGCTTCATCCTTCTTGCTCAAGAATCTAGATTTGTCTATTGCAGAACCAGGCTCTTCTTCAGTGTCCATGGTGACCCTATAGAGTCCTTTGGAATGTATCTAGATCTCCATGTCTCCTTTCCATGAGTGGAAATTGAGCAGATTCAAAAGATCTACTGAAGAAGCCATTCGAATCTGCTGGAGCGAATGCTTTCACCTGTCAAAAACCTAAAAATCACAACAAAAAGGGAAATGTAAGGTCGTACAGCTTGCACATTTTAGGCTTTCATCACACCCAACATAGTCAATCAAGCAAGCTTGATCAACAAGTTCCTTACTTGGGATATTAAGTGGTAACTCGTGGCTTCTAGTGCAGTGCTGGATTTTTGAGCTATTGCTCAATTTTCATGCAAGATATGTAAAAAACATTGCTTTTGAGAGATTTGAGCTTCATCCTTCCATGCGCTCTGATACCATATTAATCTGTCATAGTAATATAGGGACTAAACATAAGTCTCATCAAATATTAATAACAATAAGGCATGAAAATGGTGTAATTGTGCTACAAAATGAGTAGTCGCTCTGTATATTCACACAAAGAATGAGTAATATGATACAAGATCATGTTGTAAGCATGAATGACAAAGAAATTTGAATTCCAAAGGAGGTCATTTGAATTGAATGAGTGAGTCTAGCTTAACTGAATGTAAGCCAGAGTCAGCACTCAAGTTAACCACTGATCAAAATCCTAATTGACTCAACTGAGCCCTAACTAAAGTCGAAGTGCAATAAATGACTGAGTCTAACTGAAAGTAGGTCAGACACATGTCATAGCAACCCAACCAAGAAGTGGTAGCGCATCAATGACTCGAATGAACCCTGATGAGGTTAACTGAAGTATAACTGAACATCAGAAGTGGTTGGAGACACCCCTGTTGACTCCAGTTCATTAAATTATCAATAAATAATCAATTTAATGAAGGAAGGTGCCTTCACTACTCTATTTAACTGATTGTAACCATCAGTTAGAAATATGGGGCATTAATGACACTCAGGTCACCCCCAGAGTGCTCCAGTTAGCCTCCCCGAATGTAGGAGAAGGCTAATTTAGCATCCTTGAATGAAGGTAGGCATGGGTGTGATCTAGCTGATGTCATCTAGTGCTCCTCTGATGTCAATTAAGTCAATAGAACTTAGGATAGTGGTTTAACTAGGCCAAATTGACCAAAATGAGTGTGTAAGGTGGTAAATGTCTCCAACAGAGGGCCCGGTTATAGTTATGTTGTACATAGGGGAGGCTCTCATCCCATGTGCATGGATGCTTTGAGTTGTACATGTGCAAAATGTGTATGATCATCCGGTTGATGACCTCTGTCTGGCCATCAGTCTAGGGATGGAAAGTTGTGGAATTTGAGAGCTTGGTGTCTAGCATTGACCATAGGCTAGACCAAAATGTACTAAGGAACCTGCTATCTCGATCTGAGATTATAGACTGTGGGATCCCAAAGTGTACCCACACTCATTCAAAGAAGAGTTTAGCAGTGGATTCTGATGTGATATTCTTCTTGCAGGCCGCCGTTATGGCCATCTTTGAGAATCTGTCGATGAACACAAACACACAGTCATTGTCGTGCTTAGTAGAAGGAAGGCTTGACATGTAATCCATGGAGATGGATTCCCAAGGTCAACTAGGGGTAGGAAACGGAGTATAGAGGCCTTGCTTCTTGATGGACAGTTTGGCAATGATGCAGGCAGTGCAGGATTGGATGTACTTCCCAACGTCCCGTCAAAGGTTTGGCCAATAGAAATACTTTTGCATTACTGCCACTGTTTTCTTGACCCTGAAATTCCCAACAACCTCACTGTAGTGCGCTTCGCAAATCATCTTGGCATGCTCACTGGAAGGAACACAAAGGTGTCCCATGTGACATAGTAGTGCATCCTGGAGGTGAAAATTTGGAACTTGGTTTCCCTCCAAGAGTGTCCTATATGTGTGGCTGAATTCTAGATCACTCTTATAGAGAAGCGGCCAATCAGAGGTCTTGTTCCCACAAGAGTTGAGCATGGTGGTTATCACCACAATCAGTGGTCAGTTGAGGTATTCTGCAACATTATTGGTGCTTCCCTTCTTATACTTGATATTCAAATGAAATTGTTGTAGATATGTGGACCACTTCTGATGGCGATCATTTTGTAAGTTCCCTTGTGTCTGTATGAACTGTAGGGCTCGATGGTCTATGTGGATGATTGTTTCCTTCCCCAAAATGTAATGCTTCCATTGCCAGCAATCATGTACAATGGAATACATTTATTTGTCATAAGTGGGATATTTGTGGACTATATCAGACAATTTCTCACTATGATATGCCACTAGATTCCCTTGTTGAGTAAGGACTACCCCAATAGCGTAGTCAGAGGCATCTGTCTTGATCTCAAATGGTTGTTGCCAGTCTATTAATGTGAGCACTAGGGTACAACAGAGGCGATGTTTCAATTCTGCAAACACCTTCTATTGAGTTTTTGACCAGAAAAATTTTGCTTTTGCTCCTCCCTTGGTGATTTTACTCAAGGGCCAAGTGATATGAGAGAATCCCAACACGAACCTGCAGTAGAAATTAGCAAGACCCAGAGAGCTGTGAAGCTCTGTAAGAGTAGTTGGGGCTGGCCAATCCCGAATGACTTGGATCTTGGTTGGATCCACATGTACCCCATACTCATCAACAATGTATCCCAGATACTGAACCTAGGTCATGCCAAAAGTGCACTTGTCCAAATTGGCACACAACTTGTGTTGCCGCAGCGTTTAGAGGACCTGCCAGATGTGGTGGAGGTGCTCTTCCCAATTCTGGCTAAATATCAGGATGTCATCCAAGTACACTACTACAAATGAGTTCATGAATGGATGCAATATGTCATCCATCAGTCTCATGAAGGTTGCAGGAGCATTCGTCAGCCCGAAAGGCATGACCAACCATTCCAAAAGGCCCTCCTTGGCTTTGAAGGAAGTCTTCCACACATCGGACAGTTCAATTGGTACCTGGTGATACCTAGACTTTAAGTCAATCTTGATAAAATATTTCTCCCCTTTAAGCTGTTCTAGGAGGTCATCAATCCGTAGGATTGGGTACCTATTTTGGACAGTGATCTTGTTCAGCACCCGATAGTCAATATAGAGTCTCCATGTCCCATCCTTCTTCTGTACCAACACGATCGGGCTCCCACAAGGAGATGAAATTGGCTAGATGTGACCCTTCTATAGCAACTTCTGAATTTTCCTCTTGATTTCAATATTCCTTGGAACAAAGCATCGATAGATTGGTCCATTAGGCAGTGGCGCACCTGGGGTCAAATCGATGGGGTGTTTGACCTGACAGTGCAGAGGAACCCCTATGGGTGAGGTGAATATGCCCTGGTACTCCTCCATGACCTTGTCCATTTGTTGATGTTGTGTGGGTGGGCATTGTCTAGAGGTCGTGGCCATGATCTTCTTCTTTCCCTAAGGGCAGATCATCAAGAAAACAAATTTCCCCATTTTGGAAATGAGCTTACTGCATTGTTTTGTAGTAACCAAAGAGATAGCGGCAAGACATGGTACCTTTGGTATCCTATACAACTTATTTTCCAACATCATAATAATAGCATGGGGCTAAGACTCATACATATCATGTCGCTTCCATAAGTATGGTTGACCCAATAATACATCACAAACATCAAGAGGAGCAATATCACATAATACCTCATCAGTGAATGGCTTGATGTTGTAGGGAAGGCGGCACTACTGGTTGATGCAGAGATCCCATCCTTGGTGAGGCCACCCGATGGTGTATGGTTGCAGGTGTGTTGTGGTCAACAAGCCCAACCGCTTCATGACCTCTGCTGAAATGAGGTTCTTTTGGCTCCCACTGTTGACAATGAACTATAGTGGGGAACCCTTTACCCACATATGGAAGTGGAAAAGGCGCTCCTCCTCCTCTAAATCTTCTGGTTCTTCCTTTTGGATCTTCATGGTGGCAATGGTTACATTGGGCTCTGCATTGATAATATTCTTCCCTCTGTCATTCCCCTTCTTGGGTTCTTATTCAGTGTCAGAGTATGCATCTGATTCGAAAGCCTTTATCTTGGCCACTAGTGACTGCTTGGCCCGACACTAATTGGTGTTGTGAGTGGGGCTCTTATGGAACTCACACCACTTTCCCGCTTCCTTCTTTGGCTTCGCAGTGTTGTTCTTTACTTGCAGCTTTGGTAAGTTTTCTTGAGTCGCCATGCCTTGGCTGTGTCCTTGGTTCTTCGGTTTGGGGGAACCTTTCTCTTGCTTCTTATTCACAGATCCAAAGTCTCACTTTTTCTATTTGAATTTTTGCTCAATTTTGGCAGCATACCGATATGTCATACCAAGCGAGGAGATGTCGAGGAACTCTATTTCCTCTTGAATGTATCTATGCAGACAACTGTAGTACTTCAGCACCAAATGTTTCTCTGAATCTTTGATACCCAACTTGGTGCACAGGATATGGAACAGATTCGTCATCTCATGCACATCTTGATCTCTTTGCTGCCGCAGCGTAGTCCATTGTATGTACTTGTCCTCATAGCTCCCCATGAGATAATATTGTCCCTTTATGGCATCTCAAAATGAATTTCATGTGGGTACGGTTGAGAACAGAGAGGGTTCCTCCTTGTCCTTTCTCTCACAGTAGGTTTCCCGGTAGTCCTTGACATGGGGGGTGGCTTTGAGTAGTGAAAAAGTAATATTTTCCCGGTCTGAGAAGTCCTGAACTGAGAAATATCCTTCTAATAGATTCAACCATCTATCTATGGCATCTGCATCTATTTGGCCATCAAATATGGGAATGTTAAAGTTTACTTGTAACTTAAAATGGGTTGCGCCTCCATAGTGGCTGCTAGATGCAAATGCATAGCTAGTGGGAAGTCGTTGAAGGATCTGGGCAAAGTTATCCATCATCACGTTTGTTATCACTCCAAGAAACCCTTTGTGGTTGTAGACCAGAGGTGCTTGGTAACTTAAGAAATGAATGGATCAATAGGTGGATCAATGGGATACCAAGAAAGCACAATGAAAGGATTAACTTATCAGAACATCTTAATGAACCAGTGCTTTTAGAGACTGCCAATCAGATACAATATAACATAAAGGTATGAAGAATATCATTTAGATAACCAAGTACATGTAATGCAGGGTTTAAATAACCAAGTACATTGGGATGCAGGGTCATACTAAACAATAAAGAAATCCTTTATTCAAGATCATGAGCATAGAGCTGAGCTAAACTTAAACAAAGTACATAAATAAAAGATAGATGAATGGTCTGATGATAGTGGCAAAAGAAGACTGTGATTGTATTAAGATAAGCAATCATAACATAGGCCAAATTCTCTCCAAGATTGAACCCCTTTGTTCTCCAAATGTCTTTGGCTTTATAGCCTTACAATGAAAGATCAGATCCTATAGAAGAGGATCAAATCATCCTAAAATAGCTTAGATAAACTAATCAACAAAATAATAGGATAAATCCTACGTAAAGGGAAATCAAAACAATATATTTAATTGGAGTCTTCGACAGCTGCAAGAGTTTTTGACATTCTTCAATGAGATGACAAGGTAGAAAATCTTCAAAGGATGAAAGAAAAAGCCTAAAGCTACCACCTGGAAAGAACATGTCAGTCTTTGCTAAAAACAAGTAACAAACTTTATCTGTTCATCTTGGCTGGAAAACTATGACTAAAGAGGGATCGAATCCTTTACTGGCTACATAACATCTGGAACCAATTGCTCCTTGAAATATGGGATTGATCTCTTCATGTGATGATTTCCTTGCCACCTGTGATGTTTTAGTACTCTTTTAGAAAACTGCCCCTATTCCATCTGTTCTCAATGGAAGGTTTGTCTTTGCCATATTGATGGTGATCTGTCCCTTTAAACTCGGAGATGATATGTGCAATTAAAGAGATATTTCCTATACAATTCGAATCACAGGCAGAGTGTAGTAACCGTTTTATGAGTCACAGACTAGACCAATTATTTTTTGACAAGTATTTAGCAGGTCTTAACGGAGATGACAGGACTCTACCATACGAATAATCTTGAGTTTCAGTTTAATTATTGAAGAACATCATTGCATAACAGCGAGGTATTAACTGAAGATTCTGGAGATAATCGATGGTTATGAGACACTTCTAACTGAACTGGATTTCAGGAAATAACTCAGGGATCTCTAAACACAAAACTGGGTATTCAATGCAACAAGGAATCAGTGAGAGATTATAGGCATAGTCGTTTAGAAAACAGAGACTTACAATGATGACTGAACGCTCAATGACAGAAATGTGAACTCCTCAATCTATAATTCAGGGATAATGAACAGATTTAAGCATTGACTGAGACTCGAGATGAAGGATATTTCAAATAAATCGAGAATGTAGGTAGTCTTCTGTTTACTATGAGAAAAGCTCGGTGAAATTTGAATACCACTGACCTATAACAGAAGCTTTGAGAAACCTCATACTGAAATCTCGTGATTTAGGATTGAATGCTGACTCTTCCCGATTGAAATGGATAACTGCTCTAATGAAAACACCTTTGAAATGGTTCCTTGCCATTCCATCTAACACATCTGAGATCTGGGCAAAAACATTAGCTTGCTGCCCTGTAACAGCTTTTGCAGGCATTTTCTGACACGTGATCTTGCGGGGAGATTTTGACTACCTTCCCAAGCTTCAAATCCAAATCTTATGCACCATTGGATAGCTTAGGATTTGTAGATGTCAATCGACCATTTGAACGTGCGAAACGGAG
>LPNX010009603.1:201171-361462 GCA_001517045.1 Pseudotsuga menziesii | reverse complement strand
GGCATGTCATGATACATGCTGTTAAACCTTCTGTTAAAAACAGACAAGGCTTCACCCTGCTCTCGTTTCAAAGCATAGAAATCAGCAAGATAAGAATCTAGCAACTTGTATTTGCCCCAATACTTTAGGAAAGCATTAGAGAACTCGGTCCAAGAGCCAATTGAATCAACTCTCAGGCTTTTAAACCATGTAGCAGCATCTTTGATCAGAGACTTGGAGAAATATCTCATGACCACATCTTCATGAACAAGCTGAAAATGATCAACAAAATCCAAAAAGGATTCCACGTGTTCCTCGGCTGAAGTTTGATTCTCTCCAGAAAACCAAGGGAGATATTCATAACAATCATTGGGATAAGGATGAAGAAGAAGGGGCAGCTTTAAAGGCTTTAACATATTCATCCGGATCTTAACTTGAAAGGCTGTGGGTTGATCATGAGAGTTAACGAGTTCATGACAAGGTTCTGAAATTATGACAAGAGGGGCTGAGATCTGTACAAGGTATGAAACAATTTCTATACTTTCAAGGTCACATGGCTGATCAGATTTTGAAGGCAATGAAATGCAGTAGTCATCTTTGTGAATGGTCTGAGGTAATGCTACCGAATCTACATCTACAATGCAGGGTTGTAGGCTTTCCTCTTCTAAAGACGAATATATACAAGAAGAATGATGATTTTCTGAATATACAAAACAGAGAATAATTCTCTTTACACGCGAAGGAAAAATAATGAAAGAGGTAATAAAGAACAACAGCAGTTCATGAAGCAAACTAATGAACTGATACCTGGATTTTGATCTGAGCTTCTTCATTCTTTATTAATAGGATCCTCCCCAGTGGAGTCTTTGAATGTGGATTCGCCAGATAGATGTTTACAACCAATATAATGTTCAGCCTCTGTCTATCATCAAAAGTTGAAACTATGTCGTCTCCCAGGGAAGCTTGCTTCACTCTCCGTTCCCTGGCAATGGCGCCAATTTGTTATCACTCCAAGAAACCCTTTGTGGTTGTAGACCAAAGGTGCTTGGTAAATTAAGAAATGAATGGATCAATAGGTGGATCAATGGGATACCAAGAAAGCACAATGAAAGGATTAACTTATCAGAACATCTTAATGAACCAGTGCTTTTAGAGACTGCCAATCAGATACAATATAACAGAAAGGTATGAAGAATATCATTTAGATAACCAAGTACATGTAATGCAGGGTTTAAATAAACAAGTACATTGGGATGCAGGGTCATACTAAACAATAAAGAAATCCTTCATTCAAGCTCATGAGCATAGAGCTGAGCTAAACTTAAACAAAGTACAGAAATAAAAGATAGATGAATGGTCTGATGACAGTGGCAAAAGAAGACTGTGATTGTATTAAGATAAGCAATCATAACATAGGCCAGATTCTCTCCAAGATTGAACCCCTTTGTTCTCCAAATGTCTTTGGCTTTATAGCCTTACAATGAAAGATCAGATCCTATAGAAGAGGATCGAATCATCCTAAAATAGATTAGATAAACTAATCAACAAAATAATAGGATAAATCCTACGTAAAGGGAAATCAAAACAATATATTTAATTGGAGTCTTCGACAGCTGCAAGAGTTTTTGACATTCTTCAATGAGATGACAAGGTATAAAATCTTCAAAGGATGAAAGAAAAAGCCTAAAGCTGCCACCTGGAAAGAACATGTCAGTCTTTGCTAAAAACAAGTAACAAACTTTATCTGTTCATCTTGGCTGGAAAACTATGACTAAAGAGGGATCGAATCTTTTACTGGCTAAATAACATCTGGAACCAATTGGTCCTTGAAATATGGGATTGATCTATTCATGTGATGATTTCCTTGTCACCTGTGATCTTTTAGTACTCTGTTAGAAAACTGCCCCTGTTCCATCTGTTCTCAATGGAAGGTTTGTCTTTGCCATCTTGATGGTGATCTGTTCCTTTAAACTCGGAGATGATATGTGCAATTAAAGAGATATTTCCTTTACAATTCAAATCACAGGCAGAGTGTAGTAACCATTTTATGAGTCACAGACTAGACCAATTATTTTTTGACAAGTATTTAGCAGGTCTTAACGGAGATGACAGGACTCTACCATACGAATAATCTCGAGTTTCAGTTTAATTATTGAAGAACATCATTGCATAACAGCGAGGTATTAACTGAAGATTCTAGAGATAATCGATGGTTATGAGACACTTCTAACTGAACTGGATTTTAGGAAATAACTCATGGATCTCTAAACACAAAACTAGGTATTCAATGCAACAGGGAATCAGTGAGAGATTATAGGCATAGTCGTTTAGAAAACTGAGACTTACAATGATGACTGAACGCTCAATGACAGAAATGTGAACTCCTCAATCTATAATTCAGGGATAATGAACAGATTTAACCATTAACTAAGACTCGAGATGAAGGATATTTCAAATAAATCGAGAATGTAGGTAGTCTTCTGTTTACTATGAGAAAAGCTCGGCGAAATTTGAATACCACTGACCTATAACAGAAGCTTTGAGAAACCTCATACTGAAATCTCGTGATTTAGGATTGAATGCTGACTCTTCCTGATTGAAATGGATAACTGCTCTAATGAAAACACCTCTGAAACGGTTGCTTGCCATTCCATCTAACACATCTGAGTTCTGGGCAAAAACATTAGCTTGCTGCCCTGTAACAGCTTTTGCAGGCATTTTCTGACACGTGATCTTGCGGGGAGATTTTGATTGCCTTCCCAAGCTTCAAATCCAAATCTTATTGTACCGTTGGATATCTTAGTATTTGTAGATGTCAATCGACCATTTGAACGTGCGAAACTGACATTCCAAGGCTGAGAAAACTGATTTTTCCCAAAGGCAGTTTTTCTGAAATTCTACAGGTTTCGGCAGTTAAGATCATTTTTCACAGACTGCCTTAGCTGCCGAAAACGACCTGTTTCGGCAGTTAACTAGACTTCCACAGACAAGCTTAGCTGCCGAAAGCTGAGATTTTGCATTTTAAAGACTAAGACTTAGATAAATGATTTTTCCAATTTTACATCTCAGAAATAGAGCATCTAATCTACTCTAAAAAAAATTGAAATGAATTTTTTGACTCGTTTTTATCTCTTCAAAATTAGAAAAACAACGGTGGTCATTTTGGGAGATAACAGCGTTCCTTTTTTTTCAAGGGCCTCCTCGAGCAACATTTTGATAGGATATTCTACACCCTCGTCTTTCTTTTCTTCCCCCATGGGAGGCCATTGGGATTTGTGAGGCTGATCTTGCAAAGGTTCAACCAGATAGAGCCCTAACTCTTTATACCCCGCCCTCGTTGGGGACATGCAAAGAAGGATCAAGAAAGAATAGATTTATCTAATACCACTGATCCAGATTTATGTAGGAATGCAAAAAAATACACAAATAACCATATAAACAAATATGCAGTGAAAATAGCACTTCATTTCATTAATCAAAGAACTGAAACTTGTTTACATATAGAATGGAAATAAACTAGCTAGAGTGCTGGTAGCTTATCTTTGACAAGAGATGTGGCGGCTACATGCCTCTAAAATCTCTGTTACAATGAGGATTTAAGGCCTATATATTATTGAGAAACAATGGAAACCCTACACATCCAAAAACCTAACCCTAGGAGGTGAAACACCAGAATGTGGGCCCTGTTGGGTAACTTGGTACATCAATTTCCTGGGGTCGTAACTTTGGCATACTACCTCCGTTTGACGCACATGATACATTGTTAGAAATATCTCTTCAAGGAATACATCCATAAATGGAAAAAATTGAGTTCGGAATGGACTCATATTAGCCTGACCATTCGATGCCGAAAAAATGTCGTTTAGGGCCTCAAAACGGCTCCGAAAGTTTAGGACCTGAAAACTGCCAAAAATAGTAAATTGTGCTACAATTAAGGAAACTGGAAAACTGAAAGAAACAATGGTGGGGGTCCAAGTGGAATAGGTGGTTGGCCACCAATATCCTCCTGGATCATCGTGGGTGCATGTTTCATACCGTACAGGTATTTCTTCAATTTATACATATGAGTTTCCTTGTCATGTGTCTCAAAACTGAGTGGTTGCTCCACATACACTTCCTCTTCCACTACACCATTCAAGAAAGAAGTCTTGACATACATTTGGTGTATCTTCCATTTCATTACTGTAGCCAAAGAATGTAATAATATGATGGAAGTGTATATGGCTATAGGTGCAAATGTCTCCTCGTAATCTATGCCTTCTTTCTGGGAGAAGCGACGAGCCACAAATTTTGCTTTATATTTCTCTATGCTACCATTTGCAACATGCTTGATCTCATAGATCTACTTGGAAGTCACAACAGACTTCCCCTCTGGTCTTGGGAAAAAATTTCATACATCATTCGTCATGATCAACTGGTACTCCTCAATTATATCATCCTTCCATTCTTTCTTCTCTACCACTTCTTCATAGTTCGAAGGTTCTTTATCAATGATGTCACATAATAGGGATACATATCTGGAGTAGGACCTAGTTCTCTTCCTTTCTCTATGCATTTCTTCTAGAGCCCCATATCTTTTTGCAACTTATATAGCCTGTCATACCCATTAAAGTTTCCTCTTGTGATTATTCTTCTGCTGGGGAGGATCTTCTTGGGGTTATTTTGTTTCTCAATCTTCATCTTGAGTTGCATCATTCATAGTTGTATCTTGAATTCTTGGTGCTTCTACTTATTTAGGGTCTTCAACAGGTCTCATTCTGGATTTCTTGTAATTTGAGTCTTCATCAAATGTTATGTATCTGCTGGTTTCAATCTTCTTGAATCCTGGGAAGTATATTTTGTAAGCCTTCGAGCTTTCACTATATACCACAAATATACCCTTCTTTCCTGAAGGATCTAACTTTGTCCTATTTTATTTTGGAATGTGTATGTACACTAGAAAACCAAATATATTGAGATGACTGACTTGTGGTTTCTTGTCAGATAAGACTTCTTCAGGTGTCTTGTTCTCAAGTACTCTATGTGGAGTACAGTTCTATACATACACAACTGTCCTAGTAGCTTCTGCGCATAGATGCATGGGAATATCTTGATCATGAAGCATTTCCCTTGCGGTTTCCATAATCGTTCTATTCTTCCTTTCTGCAACCCTATTCTATTTTGGATTATATGGAGTAGCAAACTTCCTCTTAATCCTTGAATCTCTGCATAATTCTTTGAATTCATTTGATGTGAATTCTTCATCATTGTCTGATCAAAAGATCTTGATTTTCTTTTCTATGTGGTTCTCAATCAAGGCTTTAAATTCTCTGAACTTGCTGAATACTTCATATTTTATTTTCAAGTATATCCATGTTTTCCTAGAAAAATCATCAATGAAAGAAACATAGTATACATACCCACTCAATGAACTAGATGACATCAGACCGCATATATCGGAGTGGATGATTTCCAAGATTCCCTTTTCCTTGATCTCCCTACATGGAAATGTCTTCTTTGTGTTCCTTCCTTTCGCACATCCTTTGAAAACTCCTTCATGTTTTTCCTGAATTTCTGCAAGACCTTCAACAACTTTGCTTGAAAGTGGTAGTGCCCTATAGTGCACATCTCCAAGCCTTCTATGCCAAAGTTCATTTGGCTCTACCGAGTCATGGACCAAGGCTTGTTTTGGTTGTCCTTTTATCTTGTATAAGCCTCATGCTTGCTCTCCAATCACTACTACATCATCTATGGTCTTTTCCTTTGGACATAGAAGGACTTGGCCATCTACAAATACAACCCTTATTCCTTTTGCATCCAACACAGATATGGAGAGGAGATTCTTCTTTAGTCTTGGTATAAACAAGACATCCTTCATATTCATAGACTTTCCATAGTCTGGCTTATAGGAGGATTCACCGGTACCTTTTATTGGATACTGGTAGTCATCCCCAAGTTTTACTTTGTGGGGTGATTCATGTTCGAATAGTTTCACAAAATATTCCTTGAATCTTGTCATGTGTTTGGGAGCCCCACTGTCTATAAGCTAATCATTTCTTTCATGTGTGACAATTCCCATGAGGGAAAAAGTCAAAACATACTCTTCATCACTTGAAGAATCTTCACTTTCTTGTTTGACTCTCTTCCTGGGAGGATCATCATCCTCTGTAGTGTGAGCATGATGTTTTATTTTGTCCTTCTTCTTGTAAGAGTTACTCTTATTTCTAGGACAGTCTCTGGAAAAGTGTCCTCTCTCATCACATGTAAAGCATCTGAGTTTAGATAGATCTCTGTTAGATATTATAGGGTTATCTTACTGGTGAGAATTCTTACCTTTGGGATGATGATATTCCCTTCTGCTTTTCTTGGAGTGTACTATGAGAACTTGATATTCACTTATCATCTTTTCTTCTTGGGCTACTATTCGAGCTTCTTCTTCTGAGCATTCCTCCCATAGTCTATTGAAGGTGACTAGCTTTCTTCTAGCACAAATCCATTGAATGAGAGAGTCCCATGACCTAGGGAGACTATTCAAGGTGGTCATAACAATTTTTGCATTATCTACTTCTTCATCTACTGCTTCAAATTGTTCTTTGATATAGGAGACCCTTGTAAAGTATGACTGCATGGTATTCGCATTCTGGATCTTCACATTCTTCAATCGATTTCTCAAATTCATCTTCTGATTTATGTTATTCCCTTCAAATAGCTTGGTTAGGGCATCAAACATTTATTTAGGTCTCTTTAGGGAGGATACCTGTGCTATGAGGTGATCCTTGATTGGATCAGAAATAATCCTTTTGGCCTCGATCAAGTTATTCTTGTGTAAGGCCTTAGCCTCATCTCCCTCTGGAACTGGAACTTCTTCACTAATGTAATAGTCAAACTCATTTTCTTCAAGAACTAGTGATATCCTATACTTCCATGCTCGGAAGTTATCATCTCCCTCAATATGTTCATCAATATTGGTGTAATGATACATCTTAACTGAGAACCTCAAATACAAATACAAAATATTTAGATCTTACAAATTTGAGAAGCTAAAAACTGGATCTAGAGCTGATCTTTTGCAGTGTTGGTTTTCTAGTTCTGGGGAAAATTAGGGTTTTACTTTCCCAGAGTCCTACTCAACCAAAAACTTTGATCTTGGTCTCTAAAATTTTATTTTGAGGAGCACAGTAAACCTATGTTGGGCTCACTCAAAAATTCCACTTCTGTGAAAATCCCTAATTTCCCGATGTAGTGGTAGGTCAAAAACTAAAAATTATCAGAATAAAATTATGCTTCAACAGAAATATGTGCCCTTCAATGGAGAGTCATCCTATCCTTGTTTTGATGATGGATTCTATAGAGATACTCAAAAATTAAGAATCCCTAACTTTTGCAGCTGCACAGTGTCTTCTTCTCAGGTTAGCTCTAATACCATGTTATATTTTTTTCATTTAAGCAATATGATCTTAGGATCTTATCCGAGAGAATAACATGCACAACAATCAATCACAAGACACAATAGACACAAATATTTTCCTCGGGGAAACCATAAATGAGAAAACCATGCAACTTCCTCAGAGATAGAATGACCACCAATGGCAGCATTAAAACCCAAAGACAAAAGAATGATCTCCAACAGTTGTTCTCTCTCACACTTGAGTGAGCTTCTCCTCTCTCACCTATGCACTATAGCTAGGTGAGTGTGTGTTTAAAATAGAGAGTCTCACTCTCTATTTATACTAGTTTCTGACTTAACAATCACTTACCAGAGCCGACTTTTGTAGGAGAGTGTAATAACCCAAGTGCCCCACAATTGCGGGGACTTTTCCCCCTGATCAACAAGGAGGGTTAACCTCTATGACTTTACATGACTTGATTACATTAATGATTCTCCTGATAGTAACATTGGGGACCAATGAAATACAATATATGAAATATACAAGTGAATACATTCCGAATTTACAAATGCATCAATAATTGGTAATCATCTCCAAGTTGTACCTTATGTGAATAGTCTTTTGCCTAAGATAAGAGAGTGAATCGTTGTGTCCTATAGTATGTTTGGAAGAACCATTGTCTATGAGCCAAGTGTTACGTCCATGAGTGATTGAACATGTGAGAGATGAAATTACGACATACTCCTCACTAGAGTCTTTATTCCACCACTGGAAAATGAGAGATTAGTGATCATGAGACCAAAAATTTCGGTCACCACAAATTTTTTAAAGGGGTAAATGACCAAAATTGATAATTCTAAGTGATCTAACTAAAAAATTCCAAGATAAATGACCACTTTTGGTCATGGGATAAAAAACAACTAAAAACGACTAAGATAAAAGACCAAATTTGATCACGGGATATCTAGACTACAAATGAGCAGATTACAATTGGTCATTTACTTGGTAATTTTTAGTTGTGTCACTCTGGAAATGGAAAAATTACAAATTGGACAATGAATTTGTAAATTTTACTAAATTCTAACATTGATGATGGATTCAGATATCAAGGGGGTCTCTGAATCCATCTACAGTGTTAGAAGTTAGTAGATTAATGTGCTGTCACTACTCAACATGAATTGACCTAATATATATAACGTACACATAATTGGTTTATAATATATCAATTATAAATATATATTTGCAGGTTATATACGTCAAACACTACATGTTCTCTATTGATATTTGTCTTTATATAGCTATCTAAGCTACAGTATAGATATGTCTTATGTATATGCTATGACATAAGGTTTTTTGAGCTATGCTTTAGAACATAACAATAGTAACACCATATTGTTTCTAATTTTTGAAATCTTTCATAGACTTGGTCATGTTTTTTATCATGATATTTAATAATATAGGAACACGATATTCATGCTCATAGAATTTTTCATAACTCCAATAAAAAAGGTACAAGATCTAAAAAATAAAAAAATAAATAGAAAAAATATATTAATACTAATTCTATCACTATTAAAAATACTCAATTTAATAATTGATTTATCAATGACAAATTAATGAGAATTGAATATTATGCCAAAAAAAAATTACTTTTCGAACAACATAGTAGCATAAATTATTAAAAAAAATATGATAAATATTATAAGGGTGATTGATGGTTATTATAATAATTATGATGTAAGGATTATAATTAACAAATGTAAGGGTTCAAAGGCCTTCAGGCATTTATTAACTTGATCATTTTGTACTAGTGTAATATATCATTATATATAAATTTATATATAATATTAATTCATATAATATGATATAATTAAATATTATTTAAAATATATCTAATTATATCTATTATACATATAAATTATAGTATATAATAGGTATATAACATTACAATTATTTGTAATATATAATATTAATTAAAATATAATGAATAATCCTAAAAAATAGTTATACAAGATACAAAAACTAAGAAATCAAAAAGATATTGTAATACAACCTTTTCATTATATGGTTATTTGTCCATGAAAACCTTTGGCGGGAAAATGTATGTCTTTCATTTGAGGTTGTAAATATGAATTAGCTAAAGAGTTTTATTTATTCTTCTAGTTTTCATTGATGGGAGAATAAAAATCCATCAAAATCATTGTCCTCTTCAAATATTGATACACGAAGACTTACTACCCATTAAGGAAGAACACTCAATATTTTTTCACCAGGGTTTTCATATTTTCTATTGGTAAAAAAACATGTCTTCAGCTTGTCCCGTAATTCTTGAAATTATTTCTTGCGAGGCATATAAAATATTGATATAGGCGGAGGCATAGGCAATAAAGGAATGATAGGTATGATTTTCACTGTTTTTTTCTATTTTCTATTGGTATAAAAAAACATCCATCTTCAGCTACAATTCTTAAAATTATCATATTTTGGTTCATTGAGGGTTTCCTCGGTGTTGTTATTACTCCAGTAATTATTGAAATTATTCGTTCCCAAGAATATAAAATCTTGATACATGGGGAGGCACTATGTATCAAGGAAGAATACCTAAGATGTTTTCACTTCTTTTTCTATTTTTAACACAAGCGTGGTCTGAGCATTTGTAACAAACTTCTATGGTCCCTTCATCGGTAGATTGCGGGTTCGAGTCGTCTCTTGTGTTTTCTTCATGTCTAGAGCACTCAGATATTGTATTTCAAGGCTTCAGCCGCCCAACTATTGATCATTGAGTCAAATTTTGTCAATTTTCGTGGATGACTTGGTATTTGTGTTTCTGTAACGAAGAAAAAGACTCAAATTAGGAAACAATGATATAAATAATCATTTTTCCCTTAAGATGGCCATTTATAGAAAAACGTCTTGGAACGGATTTTTAGAAGCATTATCTTTATCATTTGCTGAAGAAAAGGGAGGGATTTTGTATAAATCCTCTTTGGAGCTTCTAGATCTTGTATTCTGAGGCAAAAACTGGGTCAAGGTAAGCTGTTTTGAGCTAAAATTTGTTCATTTCTATGGGGAAATGGTTTGTATGGTTTATTAGAAGGGAGAAGAGCTCAAATCTACTATTTTTTCCTTGAAACCATCTAATAAAGTATCATTTTGAATTAAATATTGTTCATTTCTGTGGCAGAAAGTTTTTCACGGCTATTTAGAATGCGGTGACTCATAATCGTTATTTTACCACAATAATTCTCGTATCGTGGCTATGGCCTTCACCAGAACAAAGAAAAAGTGCAAAGCTTGTGATAAAATAGTTTATTTTCTGGATCAACTGTATATCGATGTGGTTTCTTACCACAAGGCTTGCTTTAGGTGTAACCATTACAAGGGAACGATCAAGGTATGGATTTTGTATTCCTTTATTTTCATATTATTGGTGATCAGAGGTTTTTTTCTTGAAAATATTTTTAATATCATGACATTTAGTTTGTTTACAAGATCTAGATCGGAACCTAGCAAAAAAATTTATGTGTGTCTTCCGCTATTCAGGGATAATATGGCCAATTAAATATTAGGCCATATCTTTTCCCTGAATTAGTTAAGAAAGTTTCCAATTTATGTTAGGATTTTCACCCTATCTTTAACTATCATTGTGAATTAGCTCCATAATATTTGGATGGGCCATAAATATTGATCTTGTCATTATATTTGAAAATGAAGGTTTTTTTTTAAGATCTACAAATAAAAACTGTGAATATTAGATGACTTCCCCCGTGGTCCAAAACCACTCCCTGTAGTCTACAATGTGTTGACTCTGGCCAGGCTACTGTTTGTATTTTCTTTTCATTCACCCACTACTCTATTTATAATCTCATCGACCCTGCTTGAATAGATATGTACACCATATAACGTTTCATATAGGTTTCAGAAAGAAAGATAATGCAATTAAAACAAATCCTTCCATCTGTATAGAACCTATGATTTATTAATGTCCTATCTATTCTGACTGGGGATTGTAGTTGATGGAACTGGAAAGCATACATAAAATCATCTGGAGGCATAATTTTTAGCAATGCCATATATTTGAACAAAATAATTTTACGGAAACATGCAAAAGCTGTGAATTTCAAAGAAAATATTCTGAAGTGACAATAACCATTTTGGTGTTTTATGATTTGACAAAAGTCCTGAAATGGTCCCAAATTTTTTATCTTGAATATGACAGGTGAAACAATTTTGGCTTTGAAACACTCAAAAATTGTTTCTTAATGGTGATGAAGTGATGAACAACCTTAAATATCTCATAACTCTTAAGTTTCCACGCGGTCCACACACCAACCTTGATAGTGTTGTTTCATGTTGCTAAAGAATGTTTAGGATTTATTTGGTGTCTTTCCAACATAAGGGTTATAATCTTTAGATTCCCCATAGAAATAAAGATAGCTACAAAAAAGAGAACATAGTTTTCACTCAAATGCATATTGTATTATAGTTATTCAAAACTTGAAAATAAATTTAGCTATTTGATGTAAAATTCGTCAAAGATCCATAATGGTTGCAAGAAGTCCTGAGTTATTTTAAATTAAAAGGGAAAGGTAAGCATCTAGCCTCACCCTGAGGTATATTTAGATGGAGTTTGTTGTGGATTGAGTTTGTGGTGATGATAAATATTAAAATTCACGGGAAAAAGGATTTTACAAAAAAGTGTAAAGAATCCTAAATTAACAAGACCATAATATCCCTAGTACATTTTTAGAAATTATTTCTTGGACCTCAAAAGAGTTCATAGTTGCCCCATAAAGGAATTAAAGAACCTAAACAACTCTCCAAGTTTTTACCTGGTCCACTTACCATTCTGGTGGTAGGTTTTTCAGTGTAAATGCATAGGATTATCTGTTGTCTTGTCAAAAATAGATTAAATCTTTTTATATGTGATTAAAATTTCCAAATAGAACCTAAATGGATGAAAGAATTCATCTAGCCTTTCCTAGTGGAAGGGCCAGCATAATAATTATTTCCCAATCAACAAAGTAAATAACTGCCAAATATGCCAACTTGGTTTGTTGGGTCGGTGAAAGAAGGGAATTTTTATTTCCCCCACTTAGGGTCAAGCCTTCCTAGAAACATGATTCCCCTTGAAGCATAAACGTAAGGATCAAAAATTGTATCATCATAAGCTTACAATAGGAAATTACAAGTTGTAAATTAAAGTAGGTAACGAGCTAATGTGTCATTCGCTAGAGTGAAAATAATGATTTTGAAAATCTTGTAAGAGTGATATTATCAGTAAATTCAAGAGCTTACAATAAGAAATTACAATTTGTAAAGTAAATTAGGAAATAAACCAAAGTGTAATTCGCTACAATAATTATTTTGAAAATATTAAAGGGACTAAGACCAATATTGTCACTAAATGCAAAAGAACTGCAATCTCACAGGACAAGAAAAGAGGTTCGCTAATCCTATCTAGAAGGTCATGTAAACACATGGATTTAGAACATATACCAAAGTGATAATTTCTAAATACAGGGATATAAAGCTTGCAAATAGATCAATTTAAGTACCAAATTGAACAACATTGTGTTTCTTACCAAACTTGTGATATCATAGACAATTATAGTTGCTACCACACCACGGTAATACTTGGGAACCAAGCTATGATATATTTCATGCCCTGCAGTGTCCCATACCTCAAAATTTATTGTAGTCTCATTCAAAGCTAGAGTCTAAGAGAATAATGTTGCTCCTATGGTCAATTCCTGAAACAACACCATGCCTATATAAGATCTAAAATCATTTTTATACTAGTTGAAAAAATATTATTTCACAGTTTATAAGTGCATAGTATCTAAGTGATACTTGATATTGAAAAAATTGGCCTCTAACAAACCACAAAACCATACTAGATTTTCCAGCTCCCATGTCACCAAGAAGCACCTATCATATTACATGATTTGGCCAATTAGTTTATCTCATAAAATAGAATAATGCAGTTCTACAGCAAAACTTCAAAGTTAATTGCATCATCATGCACACCCACGCATGTTGCTGGATTCATGCATGTGAAAAAAAATATGATGGGGGTTAAACCCTCACAAATTGACAACATATAACATATTTTTTAACCATGAGACCCCAAAACCATTTTTAGTATTTTAGTCCTGTGCATTTCCGTCAAAATTTGAGCTAAGATAATACAAACAACACCAAATTCCTGTCATAGCATAAAAAGGATTGCCTTGCATTATTTAAATTATGATATTTTCGAATAAATGGAAGATCAACCTATTTCTTTGTTACCTCAAACTGGAAAACAGATATGAGATCCAAAAAAAATATAGGTTTTAGAAATGCTACTTTCAAGTTTCAACATTTCAGGAAGCAAACTGTTTTATATACATAGTGTACATATAGATGTATGTGTAAGAATTCTCGGATTTACTTTTTAACTCTTTGTTGTTATTTTTAATAATCATTTCCTTTATTTCCTTCATTTTTTTATAAGTTATGGAAGTAGAATGTTCTGTATAACTTAGTTATTTCAATTTATATTGTTGTTTTCTTCTGCGCTTTCGAGGATTTGCCATTTGTTTATTTCATGGTTGGATAAGCTTGGTTTGAAGGAAATGGAATTGCATCCTTTCTAGTTTTTTCTAGTTTTAACAAGTTTTCCTATCATTTGAACCAAAATATAATTAAGCTCATCTAGGAGTTGGTTGTGTTCTTTGGATGGTATAGTATTGACATGCAAATATTTATTATGTAGTTTCTTTTAATTTCTTAGTTACATATAACATGCTTTATTTTGTATGTTGTATATTTCAGTGGGCAATTTTCAGATGATATTCTATCCCAACTAGAAAATGATTTTTTGGAATATCTCAATGCTGAGGTATATCCTTCTTTTTTTTTAATACTCTGAATGCATCTTTTAGACAAGAAAAATTATTCCATTGTTTTAGACTCTACCGGTGTAACTCTCAATGATTGCTGTTGTTATCGGGATGTAGGTGGCAATTTGGTTGAACAAATTAGGCCTTTACCATGGTTGGGCAGTTTTGACATTTCAGCATTTTTTATATTTAGACAGGTTTATTTTGACTTTTTCTAGTGCTTGTGGATGCTGTTGTTGTAGCCTTCTTTTTTGGAGTATAAAATCCATCCATGCACATATTTTTATTATTATTAATATCCAATTGAAGATTTATTTTTAAAAACGTGATAAAATAGCCTATAATACATGTGATGGACTCTTATTACTATTAAGAAATGGTAATATGTCTGAAAATTACCCATGATTTAGGCATTGAAAGCCTTTGTCACATGTATGGAAAATTCTCTATTTATGCACACGTAAATGATCATACCTCTTTATTTGCAGCAACCGGTGATTACAGAAAAATCTCTCCATTTCCAAAATCTAAATGAAGAGAAGCGAAACATTCAACTTCAAGTGCATCTCCTATCACAAACTACCTGTCTCTTTTAAGTAAATTGCTTGAGGTTCGCTTTTAAGTATTAAAATCAGGTACTATTTTTCATTTCCTTTTTAGTTGATAAGAGGTGGAAGAAGGCGTAAAGTTTCCATCTTTGATATTGTCGTTTGTGATGTTGTAATCCTCAATATTGGTGACCAGGTATATTAAAATTTCCTTTGTAATAATAGAATCAATGCCCTGCTTCATTTAAAAATTGAATAACTATCCTCTAAAAGATGCCTCTTTCCTTTTCAAGTCCACACAGATGGCATTGTTATTACTAGACATTCTTTGTTAAGTGATGAATCTAGTATGACTAGGGAGAGCAAATTTTTATGTGCCTCTCCTGTTGGTCTCTTAGTTTCTTGGCCTGTTATCAAGGAGTGAATTTTCCCAGAAGCTTGTGATGCTAAAGTTTGTAATATTTTCTCCGGGATATGACTATATCTTTGTTTTCCTTCTAGGTTTATAAATACCATAAAAATCCTTTTATGATGTTAGTTGTAGGGTTGCAAATGGTTGTGGTACCATACTAGTGATTTGTTATGCATGTTTATTCCTTTGGAAATATTTATGCTTCCTGATTGTGATTTTGAAGTATCTGGTTTCTCTATCGTTAGCGTCTTATGCTATGATTGATAATAGGGAGGTTGGTTTCTACTTTTGTTTCCTTATATTAGGTAACCAGTGTGGGATTAAAAACTAAGTTGGGTTTAGTGATGGATAGCATATCATAGGATAATGGGGAAGAAAATCCCCTACAGGTCTATTTTCCCTGACTTGTTTAATTTTCATTCTATTCTTTTCCATGAGTGGTATTATCACAAATTTCACACTCACAAAGATTCCCTATTTATAATAGGTTCGCCTCAATGGTGTTGCAACTTTTATTGGCAAGTTTGGACTTATAGTGGAAGTTGTAGTTTTTGTCATCCTCTTGATTAGGTACTACCTTTAGATGTTTGCTCTAAATTATTTGTGTTTTTCACTGCCACTTTGTATTGAATGTAGTTTTTCTTCTATTTTATCAGATTTTTTACAGGAAATACACAAGACTCCAATGGGAAATCCTCGTTTCAAGCAAGAAATACCAAGGTTGGAGACACAACTAACAGAATTGTTAACATATTCTCGGTTGCGGTAGGTCAACATGTCCTACTTTTAGTATCTTGTCAGAATTATGCTTGAATGGATACTTTGTATAAAATTAATTGTCTTTGTTTACAAAAATGTTGAGTAGTGTCATGTTCAATGATTATATGAAAATGTATAGAAGAGAAATACTAGTGGAAGTATTTGTTTGTTGGTTTCCATTGTCCTTGTTGTAGTTCCAGAAGGACTTCCATTGGCAGTCACCTTGACGCATGATTAATTGCAGAAGTTTTTCTAGATTTAGCTTATTCATATTAAAATCTAGTGATTTTCTATGATTTATTTGAGAGTGGTGTTTCTCTTCTTAACATGTTTTCTTGTCATTTTATTGACAGTTTAGCTCATTTAATGAAGAATATGATGGTGGACAAAGATTTCATTAGTATTTGATTCACAATAATTTATTACTATGGATGGATGGGTGATTGGTATTTCAACATCTAAAAATTCACCCCATTCCAGGTACGAAGGGTTTTAGCATGTGAGACTATGGGTTCTACTACAAAAATTTGTAGTGACAAAACAAAGACACTAACCTTGAATCAGGTTGGCCTTTCTCATTGGTTTATATCTATTGGAATGATTCCTTCTTATAAGTGTTCTAGGATATGATAAAACATGGAATTTCCGAACTGTTATATGATTCCTCTTTTATCATGTTTATAGGATATGTTAAGCAAGAATTTTTCAACCGTCCTCAAACACAAGAGATTCGTATTACTAGAATTGATGCTTCTTCTTCCTCAATAAGGTAAAGGTTTTGTTATAAGTTTTTCATCACTGCTTTAATTGACTATGAAAATATTCTTGACTTATAATTCATATTGGTTATTATTTAGTTTTTGAAATCCTAGATGTACTTTCTTCTAGGTGACCAATATTGACCAATATTCTCTTTTAATTATTCTGCTTCATCCAAACCATCTTTTCTACAAACATGTCTGGAACTGCATTGAGCAAACCCAAGATGCAAACATGATTGAATCGTACTTTCCTTGGGTTTGATAAGCACACAGTCATTTTGAATGGGCAATGCCTTCAATCCATACTTCTCGACATCCTTGTAATAATCAAGGAAATGCTTACCATTTCACATACTCTTTGCAACATTACTTCCAAGTTAATTTCCAACAAGTGATGCATCCTAAGAAGTTAAAGTAGTCCTCTTTTTCCTTTTAGGTACAAAATTATCTTGTGATGTAAGCAATATTTTATCATGCTTCATTAGATTCATATGCTTCCCTTGAGATGAACTATTGGACTTGATAATATACCGCTTTTTACTTTTTAAGCAGTTTTTACTTCTTGAAACATTAAGAGCTCTAAGTAGCAAGTGCTTCCATGCCAATGGCATGATTCCCAAAAGCCTCATGTATTGCTTCCAAAGTTTCACCTTTTTACTGTGTAAGAGAATCTTTGAATCCTTATTTTGCAACAAATAACTACACTCCTCTAACAGATTAGATAGCCTACCGGGTCCAGTTATCTTTGATGAGACTCCCATAATTGCATTGTATTTAGAGAGTAAGGAATTTTCATTTCTAGGATTTTGAGCTATTACATAGACCTTTCTTGAGGATGAAAGGTTATTATCATTATTCCCCAAATATGTCACATGGATAATCATATTAGTATGAATAGCCAAGGGGGATTCATTAACTTGATACACATTAGTAGCACCTTGATTGATTTTTTTACTATATGGGATTTCCTTAGAAGGAGAGAATCCCTTATCATGCTCATGATTCATCATATCCCTGTTTCCCAAGTGTTTATCTGGAATTTCCTTAGCAGGAGAATGCCTTTTTCCATGCTCATGACTCATCATATCCATGTTTCCCAAGTGTTTAACCTTTTTTTCCCTTCACTGGAAACATTGAATACTCAAATTTATAGAATTTTTATGCCCATTATCAGTATGATCCAACATACAGAAATTACCCATAGGTACAACGCCTTGCAGCACATTGCTAGCAGCACCTTGTGGGGATATGCTTCAATTTTTCATCCCATCTGAGTTCTATGTAGAGGGAAGATTCAACAAAGATCCAATGCTAATAGGTCTCTCTCCAACAGAAGATGGAAGCCTGGTATTTTTCTTGGCTTCGGCAACTTCCAAAGAATGATTCATGTCTAAAAGTGTTTCCTTTATATATGTCGAATGCTTTGATTCTAAATTTCTTGCGTTGTTAGAGTTCAAACAATGTGATCCTTTTAAAATATAACCACCTGAAGAAGGAAGAGATTGATTTTCCTTTCCACATACTACATTTTCCAGTTTTTCTTTATTATTCTTGGATTCAATGCCCTTATGTTCATGTTTAAATATTGGACTGATTTTTTCTGGAACTACTAGAGTTTCTTCTCCCCAAACCATTAGAATGGTTACAAGCATGACCATTGAAAGGCCAAATGTGGTACTCACACATTAGACTCTAAGTTGATCATGTGCCTGGAAAGGGTCCAGAGTTGGAGGAAAATTTGAATTTCCTCATAAGAGAAAGTGTGTGTTAGGTCTTGTTGATTTTCATCTCTGGCAAAGGCTTGTAGATCAAGCACAATCATAGGTTGTGTTTTTATATGTGTGATTTGCAAGCCTGATTTGCGTTTGGGTGTATAAAACAAAATTTGAATAAGGTATTGATTTCCTCCACTATATTAATCCAATATTATGGAATGTGTATTGTTTGATCTATTTAGTTTGATTAATTATTTTCATTATAAATGATGTGCATTGCAAGATCTCAATTGTTTAATGGTTGCAGTTTTCTCTTCGATATCTGAGAAAAAATTTATTTTTTTTTCTGAAGAATCTAGATTGTCAATATACAGAATAAAAGGAAACCATTGTTGCAGGAACCTCTCTTCCTAAAAACTAATAAGCATATAAATCAATACTTGAGGCAAGGACCAACAATATTCAACCAAATTTCAATGGGTTTCTTGAGGCATTATTTGGTTTGTGTGTTTCTCATCATAACCTTTTTTTGCTATTCATTTATTGTTTTGTGTGTTTTCTTGGCATTCTTTTATTTGTGTGTTTTTCGTCATAACAGTTCAATGTTTTTCTACTTTACAAGGGATTTTTTTTATTGGATTTTGCTAGAGTGAACTTAACTAAGTGGGCCATTGAGTATGAAGATCATGTTATTGAGGCTTTTCCATTGGGTATGAAGAGTCTACTAATGAGGCTTTCAATATGCTTATAAGTATGGTTTAATTGAATCTACTATGGGATCTAAGTATGGTTTAGCATCCAAGTACAAGTGGGATGGTTTAGCCATTGTAATAATTTGAAAAGTCATCGATGTGCTAGATGATTTTTATGTAAAGTTATCTCGATATAGTTTTTCAGAAAACTCATATTTATTGTAATACTTGACATTTCATATAATATAAGTTGTGTGGTTTAGACTTAAATAGTTGTACTTTATATTATTTATAAGTGTTGTAATTAATTAATTAATGTGGCATTGCATAATTCACATGTGTATTAGATGATGATAAATAATGTATGATTCTTTTTTTAATTTAAACATAATATCATATTAAAAATTTATATTGATTAATAATGGACTCCATTAAACTACTAAAATATAATAATCACACATAAAACGACTAAAAATGACTAAATTAATGACCAATAAATGAGATTAATGACCAAAAGTTGTATATCAATGACCAAAAAGCGGCTTTCATGGCTAATTTATGGTCTTTTATTATGCGACCAAATTTGGTCATATTCTAGTTTGTCATGTGTTCATTAATTTGGTCATAAATGTGGTCATATATTTGATCACTGATTCAAATATATTACCAAATTAATGACTAACTGACGTGCTATAAATGACCAATTTTGGTCGCGTAATAAAATACCGTAAACTAGCCACCAACAATTGTCAAACCAAAAGTGGTCATTGATATGCGGATTTTGGTCATTTTTTTTGTCACCAATCTCTCATTTTCCACTAGTGTTCTCTGTGGTTCTCTCCTTATCTTATTCATTTTCTTCAGCTACATGGGCATGGTACTTTGAATTATTCTTCTTGAAATGATCTTTCTTTAGAGGACAGTGTCTAGAAATATGTCTCATCTTATGACATGAGTAACATTCAAAGGATGAATAATCAATTCTAGGTTTCTTACTCTTCTTGAAGTCTGGTGATATTCTGGGAGATGAACCTTGATTCTTCCTTTTGCTTCTTCCATTCTTAGTGTGTGTAGCTAGATCTTGATCTTCATTATCATTTAGCTTCTCTTATTTATTCACTATCCTTACTTCTTCTTGTACACATTCTTCATATATCTTGTTGAACTTGGTTAACTTTCTTCTAGCACATATTCCTCTAATGAAGGAATCCCATTCTCTAGGGAGGCCATTTAGTGTGGTCACCGCCACTTCTTATTCTTCCACAATATCACCAATGTCTTCTAATTGTTCCTTGATCTGAGATAGGCTTGAGAAATATGATTGCATGGTCTTTGTCTTTTGTATATTCACACCCTTGAGTTGGTTTATCAAGGTCATTCGTATGTTGATGTTCTTACCTTCAAACATATTGGTTCATGCATCAAACATTTATTTTGGATTATTCTTTGAAGATAATTGGGGGATCAATTGATCCTTGATGGAATTAGCTATGATCCTTTTTACTTTGATAATATCCTTTTTTTTTTTGGCCTTTTCCCTTCTCCCTCTGGTTCCTTGAACTCTTCTTTGATAAAACCATCTAGGTCATGTTCTTCAAGGATGAGCATGACTCTATACTTCCATGCTTTGAAATTATCTACTCCCTCAAGATTTTCATCAATCTTGGTATTGTTTGTCATATTTAATGAATGAGAAATTCAAATGGAAATATATGGGATAGAACTTCGGCGTTATGATGACTTCTTTCGGAATCTTCTTCAGGGTGACCTAGGGTTTGACTAGAAAACCCTAATTTTCAATCTGGGATCACTTGTAGAGATTATTGGAGGAAAATATGTGCCTCCCTAAGGTGATCTAGAGTGTCTCTTTCTTTGCTGGAATCTGAGAATGGAACCTTGAAAAATATGATTCCCTAGTTTCTCTCGACAGTAGTGGTACATCAAAAAGTGAAAATCCTCAGAATGAAAACTGGTTCGACAGAAAGATTCACCCTCCTAGGGAAACTTGAATGGAACTTCTTTTCCATCTGATCTATGGAGGGAGGTATCCAAAATAGTAAACCCTAGTTTTTCATATTGTAGGATGAGTTGCTGCATAATGTCTTCTTTCAGGTTAGCTCTGATACAATGCTAATATTTTAAAAGTTGTTATAGAAAAACAAGAGGATATCTGAAAGAATAAAAAGAACTTGATAGAAAAAAAGAGAGCACATATTTATCCTAGGAAACCCTCATGGGGAAGAAAAACTAGAAAAACTTTCTCGATAGAGAATTCAACAAATTACAGTGTAAGACCCAAATAATAAGACTAGACTTCTTCCTCTTCTGCAAATGGATTGTTTCTTCTCCCTCTATTGCAACTTCTTGTCCAAATGAGGGAAGTTCCTCTCATATTTATACTAATAATCTAAGAGGCCTAATAACTTAACTGGGTCGAATTCTCCTTGCTTCCAGGGTCGAATTGCCTTGGAAGACTCAAACATACATTTTAATAATACTTTTGTGGGTATATAGACCCAACTTACAACTGAGGTTTTACCTCAAGGATTTACATGACCAAACATATCAATGACGTCCCTAATCATAGGAACAACATCTATGTAAGGGGTGATAGTAATAATAATACAAAATAAAATATCTTCTACAGTTACATTTATTTAACAGAAGATGCACACAAAAATGACTTAACAATAGTAGTAGACAAGAATGATGAATCATTTGAAGGTTTTATCAAGAAAATCCCAACCGAGATAATGATAGCCTTGATTATGAAGCAAAGGATGACACGTCTAAATTAAAAGCAACCATAGTAGTTACATGTGAATCAGTTGAAATGGAAGAAGAATATAATGCTAAGGAATATCTATGATGGGGCATAGTGAATTTTACTAATGTTTCATCTGATTTTGTAGGATTATAAGCTAAAGAATGAAACCATGTTGAGCATATGCAATAGAGAAATATGACATGAAGACAGATTATAATCTTGAAAATATTGTTGAAAAGAGATTTATGAGTTGGAGTCTTGAATAAATTTGATTTTATCAATCATTGTTGAGTTTTGTTGAAAAATATGAGGATGATAGTAAGTTACATGATGAAAACAACAAGTGGGATTCAGGCATTCCAACGCTATAGGAAGTTGAAAATTTGAAGATAAAGATTGCATCCCATGTTGTGAAGGGAAATCAACATGAGAATGATGAATATCTTATGGAACATAGTTTTGTAGTTATTGAAGACATCATTGAATTTTCTATGGATAATTTATTTTTCAACCATATTTATTGAATTGAAATTGAGCAATGAAGTTTTGTAACTCCCATGTTCAATAAGAAGAAATGGTTGAGTCCAAGTAGTTGCAGAAAGAAGAAAAGGAATCCAAAGTTCATAGTATGGAACATGACGAAGAAAAATACAAGAGTTTGTAGCAACACGTATAGGAAGAAGATGCATTATCACATACCAAAAAAGAAGGTGAAGGTCAAGATGTTTGAACAAAGTTGTAGGCCTAACTGAGACATAAACAAGCATGCATTAACATTTCAATATTGATGTAAGCCTTAAAGGATGTATGTTTTAGAAACTACTTGATAGTTTCTTTAGTGGTCGTAATTAACACAAGTGTTGAAGTGTATTAATTACTCCCGCTAGTTAGTTGGATGACAACACGAGGGATTCATCTTGTTGAGCAATATCTTATCACATTCATTCATAAAGGAGGGGTTTTAATTCTGAAAAATAAGGTCAATATATTGTAGGTATTGGGGGGTAGAGAATAGGGTATGGGGGTTTTATAGGTATTAGGGGGGTATAAAAAAGGTTTCTAGTAAAAATAAGGAATAGATTGTAAAAATAGGGTTTTTTTAATTGGAAATATGTATTGGTAGGGGGGCTCAACAAAAGGATTTTTGCAACTGATTATCAATACCTAGTGAAATTAGGGGTACTACACTAGTACAAAATGAGGAATTAGTGACTACGTGACTAAAAATTCTAGTCACCAAAGATTTTTCAAGTGATTTACTACTAAATATGAGCAATTTTGATTGAGTCAACTATAAATGACTAAAATTAATGACTAATTTAGTCACCAGTTAACAAATATGACTAGATAATAAGTGATAGAGTTAAAAGTGATTAACATAAATGACTAATTTAGTCACGACATAAAAAATGACTAGCTAGAAGAATATCAATTAATCATTTATGTTAGTCATTTTTAATTGTGCAAGTTATATTTCATGTGTTGTCATGTCATGGTCAAGTTGAATTTGTAGCTTAAAGGTTTTCACGTTATGCATATTCATGTCTCCATTTGGGTATAAATCAGTTTAGATAATCTCATCGATCGTGCTCATATTTCATTTTCCAAATTCTGAGTATGTTTGACCCTCTCGCCAATCAGTTAAAATTTCGGCAAGTTAAAGTCTTTTGATCTTGATAGTGAAATCTATAAAAAAAATTGTCCACCAATAAATCATCAATGATACCTATCCATCAATTTCATCATCTCGCCTATTCTCAAAAAGTTAAAAAGTTCCCTCCTAGTTACGTAAATGACAATATCTTTTATTTTAATAAAAAAATTACCCCCTCCCATTTTAATGATCTCTTGCCATTTTTCAATTTAAAATAATAATAATAATAATAATAAGTTTTCATCTAATTCAATAGGTTTTTAACATATAACAATTAANATTGTTAAACATTATATAATATATTAATATTAAAAAATTAAATTTCTATTTATCTATTTTGATAGAAATATAAATTAATTAAAAATGTATGATTTTTTTTGGGTAAAATACAAATAAAAAATAAATCGAAAAGAATTTGAGAAATAAAATTTCTGCAGAGATTGCAGTCACTTTAGGGTTGGATTTTAATTAAGATCTCTATGAAGAAAACATGAAAGAGCACAACTGTCATTTTAAATATTGGAGATAAAGGTAAGACAATTACCGTTTTATTGTTAAAATTGATTGCATTTACTAGTTATAAGGAACGCAGGGGAGAAAAGAATGCCCACTGCAGAGCAACTGGTTCTGGAGCTTACAATTCCTAAGCACAGGGACTCTCCCCAACATATCCAAGGTGCTTCACATTGTCTATCTTCTTTTATTTTGAGACTTTAATTAAATATTTTTCATTAAAACCCATCAGTCATTTTCTTCCTTCAAAACCCCATATAAAGTATTTCCATTGTGAAATTTGGTTGTAAGATCGATTTCTTTTAGGAATTATGGAGTTTGTTTCGTTTTCGGTTCCTTCTCTGTATCATGACTAATCTTTTGGGAATATTAGGGTTAGGAAATTGATTGTCTTGGGAATTTTTTAATCATTAGACTTCTTGTTGGTCGGCCTACAAATTCTCAATTTACATACATTCATTCAGTCTTTAAATTTCAATTTATCCCTTTTTCCATTATCCTCATTGGAGCATAATCCACACATGCTTATTCCCATTCTATGTCGTCAGCTTTGTCACCATCATCCTCTTTGTGAGTTGCTTTAGCATGGGAGCCACTGGAAGTTTTATCCTTATCAATTGTTTCGCTGTCGACTCCTGTAACAACACTAGATGCAACAAAAATCTCACCTTATAACCCATGAATCTACTACAAGAATGTAAAAAAAGCATATAAGTTTCAAATACCCAATTCATCCAAATGAGCAATTGAGATGAAGCAAACAAACCCAAATAACATATGTGTAGTTGGCATCAGGTAACTGTTGAATGTCACTTTTTTTATAGTTTTTAAGGGATATTTTCATGGTTTTGGCAATATATCTCTGAAGTGTTTGAAAAAACGCTTGTGTGAGTTATGATTCCCAGACCATATAGATTGTTTGATCTGTGGTAATTCAACAACATACATACAACCATCTAACTTATGAACACGCTTAAATGTGGATTTTTAGCTTGAAATATCTTGAACTAACTCTGCAAATATCAATGTCACAAAGTCTATTTTTTTTAGCTTGAAAAATATTGAACTAACTCTGCAAATATCAAAGTCACAAAGTCTATTTTTTAGGTGAGTGTTTTGGAAACATACTCCAAAGAACCAAATTACTTGAATTACCTCCTACCTTATCCCCTTGAAAGTTGTACCATTCATGCGTGCAGACCACAATGAGATTGAAACCTGGTGCATAGCTTAACAATCCATCAACCTCTCTAGTGAACCAACACCTTGTTATCAGAGGTGTTGAGTTTTGGATAAAATTGCATTCTATAAGGGATACATAGAATATACAACCGTGTTTGTTAACACTTATGAGCTTCAATTAGTAGTCATTAGAAGTTGAGCAAAGGTGTCCTTGATTCCTTCTTGCATGGATTTGCATCATCATTTTCCAGGTATTTCACACAAACCCAATGCAATTTGTGTAATAGGCGAGGTCATTTTATTTCATATAAATTTTCCTGTAATTATGACATGAATTTAGATTCTAGAATTTATATTGTTTCATATAATTGCTTCCTCTTAATTTTTTAGTACTGAACTTTGATTTTCTCATACTTCAATGAGCTTTATATCTAGTAAAGCTTCAGTCCAAGACAATCTATCAACAAGAAGCAATTACAAGACCCCTACATGTTTGTTGTAAGGCAGCAATATTACAGCCTACAAATTCTAGTTGTAAGGAAACAATATTATAGGATCTTACTACCTTTGTCCCTCAAGATTAGTGTGATGTAGTTGTATACAGTTCAGATACTAAGGATTTCTATACACGAGCTCTAATTACATTTGATGGTAGCATACATTTGAGGGCAGCAAGGGCATTGTCTCTTATCCAAGGGAAAGTGCTTTATGTATGTATGCCTTGGAAAAATATTACCTATCAACAAACATATTACAACACAGTTTTATGTCCTGCCCCACTCTACTTTGTACTAAAGACTGAGTTATTGAATCTGATTGACACTTTTCAACAGCAAAATGCACGTAATGGTACTAATTCAACACACAATGGTATACAGTGGTTCACGAGGGCACACAATGGTGTACATTAGAGTGGTCTCCCTAACAGAGTCTTTAACTTTGGATAGGTATGGACTTGATATTTTGTCAAACACTTGTGTGGAATGTCACTGACTGCTGCAAACTTCCTATAGGTGCCTTAAAATTGGATCTGATTTGTTGTATGCTTAGTTTGGGATGTTCAATGGTACATTCCAGACTTCAAATAGAATCCATATTAATATGGAAAGAAATCTTGAAACACATGCAACTAAGTTCTTTCATTCACCATTCATATATCCATAAAATGGAGAATTTAAAAATCTTTTGGACATGCCGCTTATGATTCTCAGATTTTAATAACACAATAACCCTTTGCAATATTTAACACAAACATAGAAAATATTTGCATAGATAGAAAGGGAAATGACTGATGTTTATTTATGCAGCTAATAGTGGTAAGTACAGCTGGAAAATACAATTTCAAACTGAAATAAAGAGGTATGATATTTCTTTTTCGTTGACCTGTGTATTTCCTCTAGCTTGATTCCCTTTTTGAATAGTGAAACAACCCTTCAAATGGTCATGTTTTTAGCCAAGTAGAAATATAGATGACTGATAAAAAAGTTAAATGATGTCCCTGTATGGTACGGGCTCCTCAAGATAGGAAATAGCAGTAAATACCAGCATATTTTCACATCCAATGTGTGTGCTCTTCTTCACTACCTGGTAACGCCCCCTTTGAAACTAAAAGTAACTAGTAATGGAGGGATTCGATCTCCCAAAGAAGTAGATATAGAACCATGCCCTCTGAAATCAGCATAACAGCCTCATAACAGCCACAAAATTTCCTTAGAATGGAGTTGACTTCACAAATATTAGATGACAAGAAGTTTGGTTTCTTTGCTTGACTTGTGTGTTTCCCTTCCGGAATTTGAGTGCACTCCTCCCTCACTAGTATACACCCTTCTAAGCCCACGACTTTAGATCTGAAGATAAAGGTGAGTGGGAAGTATAAATATGGAGCATTGTGCCCTTCCTTCTTTGGTGCAGTATCTTCTAGTCTTAGGATTTTCCATCAAAGGTTCCTTGGTATGCACACAACCCAGGAAAGTTTTCGCAACGTCTCTACAACAAAGAGTTGTGGGAGAATGCAAAGGATGTTATGGAAGCATACATTTTGTTAGTTTTTTCACTACATACACTCCTAAAGAGTGTTCATTAGCAAAGTTTAACTATATGACTAACCATGTACTCCTTCAATTATGTATGTCATATTCAGTGTTGGCACATATCAGCTGCATCATAGTAGATGAAGCACATGAGGACAACAATACCACATCATATGCAAATAATCCTATGATATCAGGATTTGATGAATTAGGAAACCATACTTGACCTGAGTAGAGTTTCTGTAAGAAACTAGTTTGTTGTTAAGAAGTGATTGGAAAGAGCATGTGTCTGACGATTTTTTGTCTAGTTTCTGAATATGAGGAATAGAGAATATGTAATTTTTTAGTTTCCAAGTTTTAATTCTGCAATTGTCATACTCTCTATATATATTACAAAATTTCCACATCATGTATCCCTTCTTCCATTCCCAAATGGTACAAAAGATGATGGAAAATAATTTGAGAGTTCTCATTCCTTCTTTAAAAGGTGATGCAAAATGGAAATATTACACAAGATGGAAAGTATGATGAGCTTTTACAAGTAGGTATTGTTTTTTAAATCTGGTGAGTATGCATAATCAATCCTTGGATTGTATTGTTATAGTAGAAAATTTAATGGACAAAGGGATCCTTCAGATAAGTGATGGGCATCCTGTGGGACATTCTGATGAAAAATATTCTGACCAAGTAAATACTAGAGTCAAAACTTTACATATTCAGAACGGTAAAAAAAAAAATGCACAATACAATAAAATAGGAACCTAATGGGGATACACAGTCTAGACAGTTACAACTTACACAAGATGAGGAGAGAGAATCAGGAAGTGTTAACAAAAAAATTTATTGGTCTTACTTATCAGCAGTATATGTTGGTGTGGCTTGTTTCCAATTATGTTGATGTCACAATTAATTTTTTTAGGTGCTACAAGTTGGGAGAAACTATTGGATGACATGGGGATGTCCTTCCACACTAGATATGGAGCCTACAATTAGTATTGGTTTCCTCATTCTAATGTACACTGTATTGTCAATAGGATGCTCATTGTGTGTGTTAGTCTGAGCATTACTAGTAGCAGTGGTGGTCCTTTTGACATCTCAAAAACTCTTTCTGGGCATGCTCCAGAGTTCATAGTATTTTCCATGACCCCATGGCCTTCTTTGATATGACACCAACAAGACAGATCTTGAACATGGTTTGTAATGCTTTACCAATTTGCGAGTTCATTGAGTCATTTGGTTTGTGATTCTTTCCCAATAACACTTGTTGATTCAATAAAAATGTGTTGATGGAAGATTGATCAAGAAAAAGAATTCAGCAATCTGTCAGGCATAAGTCAATAAATGCATTACAGGATTTTTTCTATTTTTCTTTTAGCTTGAATGAAAAAATGCTAGAGGAATTTCCTAGATAATTGATCCCTTTTAATATTAAAGGTTCACAAACATTTCTAATACACAAGAAGCAATTCCTAATACAGGAATATGTGGGTCACAAATCACAACATGGATAATAGAGAATGGCATGCTATCCATAAAATTATCATTTTGTACATTTAACATTACAACGCCCTCTTCCAACATAAGTTTTGATAATAAAAAATTCCTACTCTGCAGCAATACTACATAGCAACATCTAGGGAACTTTCTCGCTTGCTGGGAATTCAGAGTGCCCCAATCCTTAATCATTTTGTTGAATCACTTTATGGTGTTGCCACAGTCTGAGATTTTAACCAGGAATCACAATTCATAGAAACAAATTTGTCTCTAATTGATGATTATTCAAGACCATTGTTTCATAACATATCTTCCATGGAGTGGCTTAGCCTCAGATTAAATCTGCTATCAAATTTTCTATTTTCCTTCTCCTTAGTGGTGGTTGTTAGATTTGCTGAAGGGGTGATTGACCTAGGTAAGGATTTCTAAAATAATTTTGATTCCAGAAATATATTTTCATATTTGCTTGTTAAAGTACATGCTAGAATAGAGAATTAACAACCATATGGATTAAATCTAATGTCTTGCTAGCAACAATTACATGGAATCTATGCAATGATGAGAATAAAATGATTTCAGTAGAAAGGATAATAAAATACTCACATATCCCAAGTGAATATCCATTGGAAATAGAAGATTCCATACCACCTCATGAATGGCCATTTGAAGGAACAATATGCCTCGATAACTTGCAGGTATGAGTAAAATATAAGAGAGCCTGAAAAGTTATTTTTTTAGTCTTTCTTTTGTAGTTTTTCCAATTTTGAATATACCATAGCATGCTCGTGGACATATGCATATATGAAAGGAGAAAGGAAAAAAATTCTAACTATAAATGCATATAGGATCTAGTTTTACTTTTCCCACAATTGCAGCTTTTATGCCTAGTGATTTTTTTGATGGGAATGAATCATATTTTCATTTCTGAACAATACATAATACATCAAGAAGCATGCACCATTTCAGTCTCAATAAACCGTGTCTTCCAATATCTTAATAATCCCCTGAAGTTTTTCCAATACTTGTTACAAACTCTCTTGGCATATTTCTCAACATGGTTCTCAAAGGCAGAGTACAGCATCAATCTGGACCTATATGCAGGAAATGAAACTTCTTGAAAGAAAAATGCATAGTCAGCATGTGTCCAATGTTGACATCACCTTATCTGAGTAGTTGAACAAAGTAACCTAGAAGCATTAGAACCCACAACTGCAAGCTCACATATAGTGCAGAGATTCCATTGTATGCTTGGAACAAAGCGTGCTATATAGTATGGATAGAACACATCCTTATGACCACGATATATGGGTGTGAAAGTTGCTCCACAAACAACAAAAGGATTTATGAAGTCATAATTCAATTTATTGGCATCCTACAGCTGCCTTTCAGATGCCTGCACAACTTGTCGGACCTTTGTTGCATGGTTTGTAGGGGGTTCACTCTCCATTTGTCGTCGAACAAAGTTATCAGCTGTATTGAATTTCCCTCCTTTGTAGAAAACACCCATGGAATTCATCAAAGCAAACCTCAAATGGACCTTTTGAAGGTTGCAATGAGTAAAATAGGCTGCAAGCTCTTGCTTCTGAACAACATCATCCTTAACTTCCTTTCTCTTGAACTCCATTCAAATACCTAGAACATATTCTTTACCAATTCCAATCAATTCGTTCACCTCATCAACCTTTTTTCTTTAATATACAACAATGACTGAAATTGTGTGCAAGATGGTAAGAAATAGCGTCAATGCTTCACTAAAATTCCCATATGGTGTGGCTCTGTAAACTGCTCTAAGTTTCTCATCTAATAAAGAAAACCTAAATACCAAAGCTGGTGGACCTCTGACATTTGGACTAGCAGTATCAATCCAGCCTCTCTCTATTGCTAAGGCGACCACTAGTGCAGAAAAATATGATGGAAGGTATGTATGTATGCCCATGTAAAGATCCCAAAATAACAGTTTTAGTGGAGTGAAATTATTAATACCAAGTTGTCAACTTAAGAGGCACATAGCTGTATGAAATTTACCTGTAGCTACATGCTCATCGACAAGAGAATATTTATGTATCTATATTTTTCTTACTGGCATACCTGGTGATGGGGTAACAAATGATACTATAAGAGTTGTATGTGCAACATTTGTCATAGTGACATCTACTGGTAGCTCCAAATATTCTAGATCCCATCCTCCTTCATCATCGTCCTCTCCTCTCACTTATGTATCATCTACCACCACAACCTCACCATTTTTTCCTTGAACTTCAGCAATGTCAAGGTCTTCACCCCAATTGGCTTCAGCTCCTTCATTCTCTTCCTCATGGATTGCACCCCCAACATTATCCAAACCACCCTTAAAATGAATTTTAGTAACCCTCAACAATGGCCAGTCACCATTGTGTAAAATTGGTAGAGGTGGCATGAGAAGTGATGATTTCTTTCCAGGTGACAGAGTGGGAAGATTATCACCCAACTCAGCTGCAAGCCTATCAAAAACCTCTATAATCCCATGAACTATTGCAGTCACATATGCAAGTGGAAAATTCTCATATTCTTCCTGTATTTTGACGTGTTCTTGAATATCACCAATATATAAGGCATTGTGAAACTAACCCATGACATCATTTTTTATCTCTGCAATCCTCAACATCTTTGACAATTTATCCATATTTCTGGTAATAAGATGCAAAAATGAAAGCCTTTCAAAATTATTTGTTCTATGGTAAGCATATTCAACAATGCTAGCATTCCCTTACCGAAGGGCTTCAATTCCAAGCCTATACTAGTGATCCTTATCATCTATCTCCTTTGTAGAAGCAACAACAATTTGAATATTTCCACTCTCCACTGCTAAGTTGAAACCTGTCTTCTCATATTTGACAAAATGAAGAGCCACTTCTAGGAATCCCTTCTGTTGTAGTTAAGAAATCATATATTTTCCACAAAGATATTCAAATCTATATGTGGTAATATCCCTTTGTAAGAAAATTTGTAAGGCAATAAGTTAGTTCAAACCAAGCATCCTTTGTTTAAAATATGAATAGCTTTTAGAGTATCTAGTTCCCAACAAACTTTTGTCATTCATGTTAGTTGATCCAATCAATACAGCATGGTCATCAACTATCACTGCTTTGTTGTACACAAAAATTTGGTTCGTGGTCAATTGACCACCTTAACAAAGTCTTCCATAAAAACCAGTTCCAGAAAAGGAAACATAGTTGCACAGTTTGGCACCCAATATATGTTGAATATTGTCTAATAAAAAATTCTTTTCTCTACATATTTCTTGATATTGCCAATTTATTATGGCCCTAACATATGTATCACAGGCATCATCTACACCTCCCTAGAAACCAGGTGAAAGTGGTATAACCACAATAACCCTAAAGCAATGTTTTACATTATGGGATTGAATGATACGATCATATAATGATTGCAAAACACAGTTCTAAATACTATCATCTCCTTCAAGACCGGGTAAAATAAAAACCAATTCTCTATTGTATGAAATTCTCTTCCTTTTCAATAAGTGAACAATAAACTGAATGAATACTGGTATCTTCAAGCTGACTTGTTACCAACCATTGGCCACTAATATGTCCGAGCAGTAACATAGACTCATGTTAACATAAAATGTATCTCTTATGCAAATAAAGAATAGTTAACAAATTGACAAAAGTACTAACAACAAAACACTAACACATTGAGCACTAACATAGCCTAAAAATAAATGCTATTGTTAACATATGACTAAACACTAGTAACATACAACTTCTACAAAAAATATCATCATGCTCTTGTCATTTCCTCCCCACTTAAGAGGAAATTGTTCCCAGATTCTAGATAAACATCTTCAATATGTATTTTGACTGTAGGAGACAATTAAGCATCATGGAACCCTCCCTACTTATGGGTTGGTTCCTGAGTTTTCAGGGCAAGTCTAAAGTATGATTTTGTCTTTTTCTTAGTTGTAAAATGAATTATGGGAAATCCATGTCACCCGTGGACAATGAAAGGAAATGAACATCCCCTGTACCTCTTATATGGGCAGAACTTGGCCCTATAACAACAAATTACAACAATAATTAAGCCAATATGGGTATTGTTTTGAACATTATTGGGTGTGTTTCACCTTCTAGTAGCCTAGGACTATGTTTTGCATGTGACAACCATTGTGCCCCTAATATGTTGTTTCATGTAATTCTTTTTCACTTGCAACTGCATCTAAAATATTTGAGGTTCTCTTTTTCCATGTCTACTACTACCTCTTGTCTTTTTTACAAACTTGCACTTTGGGTCTTCATAATCTGCTTGTATACTGGTTGATTTTTATTTAAGTTAGTATTTTCTTTTTGCATAATTTATTGAGCAAAATATGTTTGTTCCTCACTTTTCCCGCTGATTGCTTTGGCGTACACATCTTAGTAAGCTGATTTTAATGGATTTCATCTGTTTTTTGCACTTCATTGGTTGTTATTTCTTTTCCAAGGAAACTTAAGCTTTGTGAGATTATCTTCTCATGCTCTTTTTGAAATGTTTATGCATTTTGATTTTGTTTTGCATCATCGGTTCTTCTGATCATTCCTTCTCCTCTAAACCCACTTGATCATTCCTTATTCATTCTATTTGAAGCTAGTTTATTTGTAAGTTATGTGATGTTAATATTACCTGCAAGAAGTAGAATACCCACAAAGACATTACCAGATTCTTTTACAAAGTACTATGGGGCCAATTGATGTTTATCTTGTAAGGTATGGAGGTGTCTTTGCAAAATTATTGTTTGTCTAGAAATATGATGGGGTTTCTTGTCTCCATTCTATCACTTGATATATTTTTACTTGTGTATTTAAAATGGTATACTAGTCTTGCATAGAAACACCAAACAAGGAACATTCATATATTAAGATTTGTTTTTACATGCATGAAGAGAATGCTTCGGAATCAGTTTTGTTTAAGTAAGTTAACGTGAATGAGTGACATATGATGCTTTATAGAGGATATTAGTACCTTCATAGAAAATGCAAGTGATTATGGTTTATACTTATATTATGGCCTTTCCAACCTATAACTGAGAACATCTATGACAATCTCTTTTTCCATTGTCAAAATATAACCAATTTCTTAAGTCTTTAACGAGTGATAATTAAATTATGGAACATCAAGTTGTGGGGTTTTCCTTGAGATGTTTGTATACTGAGAAGCACATTTTATGTCCTTTGATTTCTTCTTGAAAGACTTCTTTCTATTGCATTACAAGGGAACATTATTGATATAGGATTGTTAACTGGTGTGCATTAAAGGATGTCAAGCAGGTTATTCAACATTGTACTTTGAACCAAAGGTTTCCCACTTTAGGAACCTCAGCTGCTCATGAAACAAATTTTGATATTCCATTGATTTTGTATTTTTAAACATGACTAGAAATCATTAGTTTTCAGTGAGTCGCACCTCATTTACATAACATGCCTTTGTGTATTTTGCTTATATGTAAAAAAAAAGTTTCCTAAAATGCAAATATTATAGAAAACGGCACACTTTCATCTCATATGCTTCAAAATATGTGAATAATCACCAATATATTAGAATAGAAGCATTGTTATTAACCTAAATAGGAAGGTAGCAATAACTGGTTGTGATGGAAAAACCATTATTTCAATACAGTTATTTAATTGTAAGCATTCTTGTACCTAGAAAGAATCTTATATGTTAGTTTAAAATGAGAGGACAACACTCTACGTATATCCATTTGGTGAGCTATTAGAATTAAATCACAAACGATTGCGGCATTTAGCATAATTAGATCATTGGCGAATTTCATCCAGGAATCCATATCTGCTTTCGAGGTCAATATAAGAGAATTTTTATAGTCATGAATATTACATCAGGTAGCGTTTTATGTTGAAGTCATATGTCTAATTCATATTTTTTGTATACAAATGCATTCAACCAATTTGAGGATAATATTAAAGAGATGAATCTAGTTGATCTGGAAACAAAACTTATTCCTTCAAGGACTTCTCCTGCAGAAGGGGTACCTATACCTAGTCTTCAAGAAGGTGCAACTTCAGTTGAGATGGAATGTCAAGGCCGTGAAACTCGCCAACCCTGTACAAAATTAACTAGCCCACGGGATTCTATTGGTGGAATTATGAGAATAGTTCCATCATATGCTAATGTGAGTAATTGCTTGAAAATTGTTATTATGTACTAAATGATGAAAATAAGTTACTCAATCATTCTTTATTGAAAATTGTATTTATTGCTTTGCCTGTGGTGCACTTTTGGAGTGCCCTTGGTTCTGATAATTATTTGTATCAGGATAGTTGTGGCTATATCTAAGGCAGGTTGGCCAGAGATAAACTTACAAACATGATTGAATGTTTCACACTGATTTTCATATAAAATTTGTCCACTATAATGTTGGGTATGCTTTTATTATTTCATTCAACTCTTTTTGAAATGTGTTGAATTTATTTTGCTTGCTTATTTTGGTAACCTTCATACTTCTATAAAAGTATGATTCATTTTCTAGAATTGGCTGATATGGTTGCTTATGGTTTGCAACACTCAGTTTGAAATCTTTCACTTTCATGTATTTTTATATTGTCACAGATAGATTGTTTTATGAATGGCAATGTTTGCTTACCTTATTTGAATTTTACTTTGTTTGATTTCATATAATGATATTTTTCTCATATATTCAGGCACACCAACAGATATTTCGTAAATCGGTTGACTTAATTGGTATCACATCGATCAGAGAGGTATTTTTTTTTCTCTGGTAACATGAATGGATATGTCAGATAGGGAAAATTGTACATAGCTCTCTGGAATTAGTTTATCATATATAGTAGTTACTGGTAAGTTGTAATAGTAATAATTATGTAGTTTGTAGATTGCTATCTATCATAAATTTGTTTGAATATAATCATTGTCAAGCAATAACAAATTCTTAAAAGGTGCTAGCTCAATGGTAGAGCATCTTCCTAATTATAGGCAGGATGTTGGTGGTTTGATTCCTCTATTCTCTATCATAAATTTGTGACTACAAAAACGACTAAATTCACATATATACGAGTATTAGTAGCTAATTTCCCTTATCTTAGTTGTATTTAGCTTAGTCATTAATATGTTATCATCTAGTAGTTTATTTAGTCGTATATTTGGTCATTAACTGTTGTAATTAGTGACCAAATCAATACTAAACATGTGACTAAATGAATGACTAAATCATTGACTATCAATGACTAAATCATTGACTATCAATGACTTAATTAATGACTAATAACTCAAGCTATTAATGACTAAGTGAAATACGAATAGTTATAAGATAGTGGAAATTAGCTACTAATAGTTGCCGACTCAAAAATAGTCCTTTATAACCTTATTTTATTCACCTTTTTAGTCATTAATTTTCTCATTTTGTACTAGTGTCGATATAACATGAACGACGACGCTATGATATGTTTTCACTAAGTGAAGACCCCGTGGATGACAAGTCAAGAAGTGAGTAGTTATGATGAGTCCTGAGATTGCCATAGTCAAAATTGATGCATTGAATCTAGACAATTTTGTAGTCATTTTAGGTCTTCTTAACTACATATGCAATCCTTTATATTTCCAGTTTAATGGAGAATAACGTAAGTGAGAATACTCCATAGCTTTTTTTTTCTTCAATGTTGCATTTACTTTTGAAATTTAACATAATATGAGTTGTGATTGGAGTTGACTCAAGGGGTTGACTCTATGAACCTATGGCATAGCATGTGTATTAAAGAATACTCATAATTTCACTAAATATTAAGGAATGCACCCATAAATTGTTTTGTTGAACCCCCTCTCAATACTCTTTTCCAATTACAAAAGCACCATTTTATTTAGATATCATATGCATCAACTTTTTCCTTTAATTTTTTAATACATTTTTATGTCTTTACTCTTAGTATGGTGACATGGCAGGAAATGTGCAATATGAAATATTAATGAGAGAACATATTTCAAGATGGGGAACAACCCTAGTTGACTTCATATATAGTCATTTCAATCAACTTCACACCATATTCACTCACAAATCATGCATTTTTAAATAGCACTCTGAGTCCAAGCACAATTGGATTCACACCACCTAAATTATTCAATCCCAACCCCTAGATACATAGTTATAAACTCCATCTAATATCTATACGTTTTTAATGTATTAAAAGTACCCCATTGACGCTTATATACTAGGCAATATATTGTTTCAATTTTTATACTATTGAATCCCTCAATATAAACTCAAGAGATGCCAAGACCACTGACTTTGATACCAAGAGACGCCAAGACCACTCGCGACTTCTTCAACAGATGCACTTCCTAAGACTTAGTTCCTTCATAAATGAGAATTTGGGGTTCTTGAGATTTTAGACATCAACGATGTCGAAGCTTACTTTCAGGCTTCTGGGACTCCCAACTTATATGAATCAAAAATCTAAATACAGACTCAAATATAACTTGTTCAACTTCCGAGGAAAAAGATAATCACAAGCACAAACTTAAACTAACCAGAGTTTATGATCCCAATTGATCGTTCAAGACGCAGAGGGAGAGCATACACTACTAGTTTTACAAACTCATTACACATGTTACAATATTGCCTATCTATGGACCTACAAATTTACGTCCTTCCTTCACATGTAAATAATAGCAATACCTAATAATAGAGCTTAAGCTTGCCATTTTTTGTGTGATTTTAAACTTTATCTATTTTTTTATATTAAAAATAGTATATAATATTTATATATTTTGGAATTGAATTTAATGATCACCTTTGGTTGGAAGTGGTATCGTGGCCTTCTTTTTGCTAATGTCACTCACTAGTTACAATATCATTTTCTGAATTGACACCCACCAATACCAATTTGTTCAGCGTCCTTTTCTCAACTGCATGACAAACGTTAGAGTGAAGACACTGGAATATAACCAAAAAACTAAGATTCCTCCTTGTCCCATATACTGGGATTCGATTCCCCATGATTAAGCGAAACTGGAGCTACCGAAGGCTCCAAACTCTGCATTCTGCGCCTTTCTTTTCTTATAATTGCAGACGGTACACCATATAAGTTCGGCCTAAGATTGTTGATCGACGGACTCTCCACTGATAGTATGTACTACCTTTACAATATTAGTTATGAATTTTACTATATTTCGTTATGAATTTATGTAAATTATCGGTTTAAATCTATTTTTTATAAATTTAAATATATTTAAAAATATAAGTATATACATTTTTGTAAATTATAATTGTTAAATGTTAATACTAAAAATAAGATGATAATGATGATTTGGTCTATAAAACTTATAAAGAAACTAATTATTTAGTTTGTTTTTAAAATTGTATTCCTCTACTCAAAAAGCTTGTTTTGACATGTTAAAAGGCTAAAAAGATCAGTATTGCAACAAAGATTATGAAATCGAGATTTAATGTGGGTGTACACAATGCACTTTAAGAGGAAGTGATTTTCATCCTCAATGTTTATATTCTCAGGGAGATGACAGATCCTTTTCACCCATAGTGTTTTAAGAACTACCAACCACTCTTTTTTATCTTGGTTATATTAATTCTTTTCTTTGGACTGTTAAAACATAGATACATACACTTTCTATAACTCTGAAAAAAAATCTCTCTCGTGGTCCCTTATTCTCGAATAATGGTGGAGCAAGAAAAAATCTATTGTGGCCCCTCATGAAAATACGGGTGAACCAAAGACATGCACAACAACCGTAGCTACCATGGTAATGGTAGAATGTTGACAAACGACACAGAGATTTTGTCAGGATTTTGGGAAGCAGGTAACTGTCCCCTGATAACGTGATGCAGAGTACTAGGATGCAGGGATAGGCCCACTAATGGCAACAACATTAACCTGAGTGTATTCGGTTTCTTAGTACAGGCGCAGCGGGCAACGGAAGTAAACAACAACAACAAAAAAAACGATCAACTAGCGAGCAGAAAGAAATATAGAATTCATTTTTGAGTTAACTATTATATCATAGATTTGTTAACGCTCCATATTTAGCTGGGAAAAACAATTGAAAAAATACCCTTCATGCATCTTGACCATGAAAAATAACCAACCTAAGTGCATTGTCTAGGAATCGAGAATCAAGAGTACTTTCAGGTAATCAGATTTTCTTTCCGTACTTTTTTCCGTGATATGGAACGAAGGAGCAATAAGCACCCCACTGCACAGCAATAAATGTTGTGGCTGCAGGGCACATCAATAGCTGGATTTAATCCAGCTCTTCATCCAACGATTAATGTGCCCTGCAACCACAGCATTTATTGCTGTACAGTGAGGTGCTTATTCCTCTCCACAAAAGAGAGCAATAAACACCCCTCACACATTTGGGAATCTGTGTCATGTAATATATTCTATTTAAAGACTGATTTAAAGTTGTCTATGACCATGCTATTTAAAGAAGGATCTGTCTAGCCATCATACGATTTTGAGTTTCAAGCGGATTATGATTATTGTGTACAAATTTGGTGAATTTAATTCATGGACAGACATATATAATTGAAAAGATGCAAGTAGCTCTAGCTTTAATATTTTGTTATTGACACTATTAAGCATTAAGAGTATTACTTATTTATATATCTTAATTTAATATTATTGGGATATATTATATATATTCAATTTATGTTTAATGGGATAACTATTAAATTTTGATTATATATATATATAATCAAGTAATACTAGATGATTCACAAAAATGTATTCTACATATCTATATATTAATAACTTAAAAGTGTATCTCACACACACATCAACTTTTAAAATATTTTGCATTTACAAAAGTATTTTTCCTATAAAAAAACCAAGCATGGTCACCACTTTCATCCTGCCATAATCATATTCTCAGAGCACTATTGTGATACTAGAATTCCACTTGTAAACAAAAGAAAAGGCCATACCATCCTTCCTACTTTCATCAATGTGGGATCTTACATTAGTCACTTGGATGGAGATTGGCTCACAAAGGATATCGATGAGCCCTCCAATGGATCACCTACATAGGCCCTCTATTGTCAACAATTGATACAAAGGCGTGATTGCAACTTCATATTCTCTGTGTAATATTATAAATATCATTCTTTTACATGTTGAATTACCTTTCAATGGTTGGTTTTGGAATGAATGTTTCAAGCATCTTTAAGAATTGATCCATTTAGTTTAGTTTAATTTAGTTTTGTTTCGTTTCCTTTTCATTTGGTTTTCTACTAAGGATTGCACAACCCCTTTGTAGGTGTATTTTGCAGATATGTGTGAGAAACTATACACAACAAGTGCATTGATTATTTTAAGTTGGTGATCATGTTTACCTCTAGCTGAGGAAAAGTAAGAGTTCCTTCAAGCTTAGAAGTTGTGCCAAGATGGCACCAAGAAATTGTGGAACATTTCAAGTGTTTAATAGGATATGGATAGTTGCATATAAAATTGCATTACTTGCTAACACTAAAGGTAAAAGAAATTTGTGTTTAACAACCTAAGAAATATGTACACAATCTTAACCATGTGATTGATTGGGATGTTTTCTTGGTGGAACCAGAGGGAGAGTTCCAAACATAGCCACTAGGGATCCTCGAAATGAAAGTACATTGCTTCAAAACCAAACCATTGGGTAGATAAAGCTCCAATGTGATTAGTTTGGTCTTGATAAGCCTACATGAGAGCTGGAAGATGCCACAAAGGAGGCATACCCATTTATGTTTTGAATTTTGAGTAAACACCAAGGAAGGTATTGTTCCAAGGAACAAAGAAATGAAATACACCATTTTTGGCACTTCGTATGTATTATAGAAAGTTATGCAAAATGTTGTAAATATGCTAGTAAATAATCACTCAAGTTTAAGGCTCGAGTAATGAATGGCTATGTATGTATCATGTTAATATCCATATATGGACCATGTGTAAGAATTTTCATGATGACTTAAAACTATGTAAACATTGTTTTTGAATATAATATAATGAGCAGACCAAGATGACTACGTATCTAGAGCACTAGAGAGGTTATGATCCTGCTAGAGGGAGAAAATAAACGAGGGGTTATAGGAAACTAAATCCAATTTTTCCAAGTGTCAACCTTAGAATTCATTTCTTTTCTACCATGTGCCTTTAATAATCCATTTACCTCCTTTCAATTATTAAAACTATTAATTGAATGCATGTGAGGGGTTGGGGGGGTAGTCTTGTGATGCAGCTATGGACGCATGGGATAAGTACACCTTTTACGATAATTGTAAGAGTCCTACCATTTTTGGTTACATGTAACGAGAATTGTCTTTTCATCAATTCTCCTCTTTCCGTTGACTCTATCACTTACTCCATGCAGGGAATGTGGATGCTCTACATAGTTTACTATATGTTCTCCATTGAAAACAATTACCAATATGGTCATTAACCAAAATCAACACTATAAAGAGGGAAATTGTAGACATCAGATAAAGAAAGATGGCTGTAGCTAAGCTTAAAGGTTGGGAAAGTTAGGAAACCTTGACCGACTATATGTTTACTATTCAGTGGATGCATTAGAATCCTAGTATTGGTATTCCATGAAATTCTCATAAAGCATATAATAGGTTGGACTCTTTCTACATACAATGAAGAGCATTATGAGGGAAGGGTTTTCTGAGTGACTAGTAAGAAGAGAAAGGGTATTCTCTTTAAACATTGTGTGGATTAATGGAAGAGAGTTCTATGACTAGGATGTCAAAAATGAGATGAATGTATTTCTCTATGGTGACCGCATTGGTTAAGCATGTGATAAAATGGACAGGGTTGAGGAGAGAGAAAATTATATAGTTGTTTTCTTTATCCTAGTAACCTCATTTCCTAATTTGGGGGTGATATCTATAAAAGATTCATACAGTTGGGTTGAAATCACTCTCACACAACCAATTTCTTAAACATTTTCATCTAAAAGATAACTATTTTTATCATTGTTTATAAATATTTGAAATCTATGTTCTTTGTTATGAAAATCATTACATCATATGGTGTAAGTGGATATAGTGTTTTTCAAATAGATTATAATTTCCATGCTTTCACATAATTTTGGATCTCAAGATAGGGTTAATTGGTCATGATTTAGAATATTGGTCTCCATGGGATGAGACTTGAGAGATAGCCTTTGTAGCTACCTATTATGTGGAAAAAATATTGGATGGGGGAGTTACACCATTTAGTCAAGGAATGAGATTTCCCATAGTATTAATGTAGGGAATGCACCTAGGATATATATATGAATGATATCTAAAGTATAATAAATTTGTGGCATACTCGTGTCCGAAAAACAAGATCGTAGAGAAATAACAATAAACAAGATGCAAACATTAAAACATAAGCACAATACAAGAGAGACACCAATATAATGTGGTTCACCCAAGATGGGGTACTTCCACACAAAAATTTTCATTCCTTTTATTATTACATCGTCTAGAAAAAATGAACAGATACAACTATAATATCCTGACTTTGACGCCAATTGCATTAAATTATATATGATGTAAATACCGTTAATAAATCATGGTTAGGAGCTCAAGGCAAAGGCCATGCCATGGATCTAGTGTTTTACGTTTCGACAATTAAAATCAATGTTCATGGTTATGTTGCTAGCCGAGGGCACAATAAAATTTTCTACATCATGTAACTATGCAATTAATAAAAATACCACAACTAGCTATGCATCGCAACATGAAAGAGATGGGGGAATGATTTCACAAAGAATAGGGAGGGGTATTCAAACCCTTGAGCCAATGGGGAAAGGACAAATTTCAAAGGGTAAAATCATAAGGTTGTTGACTACCCATTTTTTTCTTTTTGTGTCAAGCATTTATTTCTACTAGAAATTGGTTGAGGAAGTTATTTCCTTGGGATGAGAAAGGTATGGAGGTCAAATTCGAATTGGGAAGAACGCCATTTGGAAAAACATGTTTGGCTTATGGAGTAAGTAAACACCCACAAAATTTTTTCCCAACCCATTAGGCAGGGATGTCCTTCATTCTCCTCAAGCGACTGAAGCTTGATGAGCTCCCTCCTTCACGTTGGCTACAGTTTTTCCATTTCTTTCCATGGATAGGAAGTTGTTTTTGGGTTGTTGAGTGTATGTGCAGCAAGAAAACCCTGTTTTTGGTGTTGCTGAGTGAAGACGCCGCATATATTCGCATTTTGGGGGTTTTCAGAGGGTGTTTTCCCTTTCATCATGCGGTTGGATTTTGCTGAGCGCTTCCCTCACAAATTTCTATTGTTTCTTCATTGTTCTCCAAACTAGAAACTTGTTTTTGTAAAGCTCAATGGTTGGGAAGGTAGATCCACGATTTTGGTGTGAATAGAGGTCCTTTTTTCCTATGTGAAGCCATTAAACGTTTCATAAAACGTTTTGATCACTCAAGTTGTTTTTCCCCATTATCTATTCTCAATTTGTGTTCCCAAGAATTGTTTTCCATACCCAGAACTTGTATTCTACTGTGAAGTGCATCCTTGTGTTGGCTGGGCTAAGTAACCCATCTGTTAGTGGGATGACTGTGTTTGGATGAGATTATTGGCTTGATTGTGGGTGTCTAATCTTGTTGTGTGTAAGTTTGTGTTCCCTATCTTCTTGTGTAAATCATGCCTATCTCGGGGGTGGAAATGGTGCTCAGAGATTGAGGAGCACACTGGCCTATGGTTGGGTCAAACATTGCAATGACATAGCTAGTTGTGGGGAAGCTTCTTCTCAAGATAAGTATTTTCTTGTGCATTTAATCTCTGCAACTGTATTTGCTTGTTTTATGAATTATGGACATGTTGAATGCTTGAATGAATTTCTTTGCTTCTGATGTGTAATTGTATTTGTTATGCATCTATGCATGTATTTCATTTCAATGCGTTTTATATTATGTTCATGGGGATATATTTCCCATTTGATAGCATCAACAGTGTTAGTCATGTCCTCTCCATCGAGTAGAGGGGAGGGGACCTGACAGTGTGGTATCAGAGCGAGGTTGTATCATTGGGCCTCAATGGGACAAGATGAATAGTTGAGCAATTGACAGAGGTTGGATTACCCTATGTTAAGCACTGGGCAGTAGAAATTTTTTTGAAAATGTTTCTAAGTGTTGGAAATTTCCCGTGTCGGCTCAGTTTGCTGAGTTTTATCGATACATGTCAGTTGAACTGGAAGAGTTGAGCTGACGGCATTGACGTGAAATGCTGAGTTGAGCCGATGAAAATGGGAAGAAAGGAATTTTTTTGAAAAAAAATCTAAGTATTGACTATCTCAGCTGTGTTAGCTGAGTTGAGCCAAAACAAGTTGACCAAGTTAGATGACTCAAGCTGACCAAGATCGTAGCGACAGTGTCGGCTTAGTTGGTCAAATTTCCACCGATTCATGTCGATTGAATTTCCTAAGTTGCGTGGATGGCGTCTACACGAAAGGATGGGTTGAGCCGACAAAGAAAGAAGGGAAAGACAAATTTCGGAAAATTTTCTAAGTGTTTGAAAAATCGGTAAAACTCAGTGAGTTTTTTCGATACGTCGCTATGCTGACTGAAAAGATAGAAAAAAATTTGTAATTTTTATAAGCATGGACAAGTTGGCCAAACTTGGGGAGTTTAGTCGATACATGTTGGTTGGAAAATTAGGTTTCATCGATGCATGTCAGCTGGAAAAGTTAATTTTCTTCGATGCGTGTCGGGTGGAAAAGTTAAGTTTTGTTGATGTGTGATGGGAAAAAAAGATGAGTTTTGCTGATGAAAAGGAAGAAAAATTTCCAAAATTTTTTGGAAGTGTCAAAATTTCCCTCGTCGGCAAGAAAAGATAAATTTTGTCGATATGTGTCTGGTGAACTCGATGAGTTTTACTAACACCTCGGAAGAAAAAGACGATTTTTGCAGACATGACAAAAAAATTTGATGATTTTCATCGATGAGGAAAAGAAGAAAAAGATGAGTTTTTTTCTAAGTGTTGAAATTTCCTAGTGACAGAAAAGGATGAGTTTTATCGGTGTGGCAGGAGCAAAACCGAATTTTCACCGACACGTTGGAAGAAAAGTCAGAGTTTTGCTAATAAAATGAAAAGGTCGAGTTTTTTTATATGTTTTGGGAAAAATCAGTGATTTTTTCCGACACATTGGAGGGAAAACCTGAGTTTCACCGATCGGGTGGAAAATATGAGTTCACCAAAAGAGAGAATTTCAGTAGTTTTCTAGTGGAATTTGAAGGTGCTAGAAAGTTGAAAAATCATAAAGAACTTACGCGCCAAATTGCAAAAATTCACTATTGCAGAAAGAAAATTGCAGTAAAAAAGAGTGCTAATTAGCAGAATTGTTAAGCTTAACCAAACCGACGAAATGCACCTTGGTCATTCATGCTTGCAAGAAGTAATTGGTAAGTATTTTTTGAATTTCTGAGATTTTCTAACAAATGATGTTGTTAACACATTTTGCAGATTCATAGTGGAGATTGAAACATTGATCTTGGTTCGACCAAGAAGGTTAAAGAAGATCAATTCCAAGAAAATTAACAACATGGATGATGCACAAGGTCCCTGTGGACACGGGAGAGATGCTATGGTGGGAAGGAAAGAGATCCACAAGAGAACAAAAATCCACTCCAATGCTGCAGATGTGGAGGACTCCATTTGCACAGGAATTGTCCACATGGGGAAGTGTTAGATTTTTATCAATTTGACAATGTAATATTAGGATCTTATCCAAGAGAATAACATGCACAACAATCAATCACAATATACAATAGACACAAATATATATCCTTAGGGAAACCATAAAGGAAAAACCCCGCAACTTCCTCAGAGATAGAATGGGCATCAATGGCAGCAGTAAAACCCAAAGATAGAAAACATGATCTCTGACAGCTGATCTCTCTCACTTGTGCAAGCACTTCTTCTCTCACTCATGCGCCCCAGTTGATTGAGTGTGTGTGTGTGTGTATAAATGAGGAGAGCCTCACTTCTATTTATATTCTTCTGTTCACTTGATTTGCACTCCAACAAGTCAGCCTCACTTGACAATTACTTACCAAGGATGACTTATCTAGGATAGTCTAATAACCCTAGTGCCCCACAACTGTGGGGACTTTATCCCCCTGATAAACAAGGAGGGTTAAGCTCAACTCAATTGTGGGGACTATTTCCTCGACTCACAATGGAGGGTTAACCTCATTGAATTTACATGACTTTATTATATTAATGACTCTCCTGATAGGAACATCGGGGTATAATGAAATACAAATAATTCTCCCCATAGGAACATCAAGGTATAATGAAATACAAATGATTCTCCCGATAGGAACATCGGGGTACAATATAAGATATACAAGTGAATAAATTCCAAAGTTACAAATACATCAACACTCCCTCTTAACTAGGAAGGTATTCTCTTGAGAAAATTCATCGGCATAAGTCTTCTTCTCTGGATCATCATCAAAGATGGATCATCACTAGATCATCATCAAAGCTGGATCATCACTGGATCATCACTAGATTGCCACCAAATCTATATCATCACTGGATAATCATCAAATCTGGATCATCATTGGATCATCATCAAAGATGGATCATCACTAGATAATCATCAAAGCTATATCATCACTGGATCATCATCATCATCATTGCTTCTACTATCTCAATCAAATGGTGCTATCTCTTCATTCTTCTCATCACAAGAAGTTCTACAGAGCTAGCCCTTTTTCATGTTGGTTGTAGGCCTAACCTCAATGTAGGTCTTCCTCTACAGAGTGAGTCCTTTTTCATACTGGGTGTAAGCCTCTACAAAGCCAATCCTTTTTCATACTAGATGTACCTCCACAGATCTAGTACTTTTTCATACTGGATATGGGTCTCTATAGATCCAGTCCTTTTTCTTACTGGATGTAGGCCACTATAGATCCAAGCCTTTTTCATGTTGGATGTACTTCCACAGAGCTAGTCCTTTTTCATACTAGATGTGGGTCTCTACAGAGTCAGTCCTTTTTCATACTGTATGTAGAACACTACAGAGCCAACCCTTTTTCATGCTGGATGTACTTCCACAAAGCCAGTCCTTTTTCATATTGGATGTGGGTCTCTACAAAGCCAATCCTTTTTCATACTAGATGTAGGCCACTATAAAGCCAACCCCTTTTCATGCTGGATGTACTCCCATAGAGCAAGTCATTTTTCATACTGGATGTGGGTCTCTATAGAACCAATCCTTTTTATAGTGGATGTAGGCCACTACACTTATATTTGACCATGGGAGGCCCCGCCTACCACCATGTCAAAATGGCATAGCACTTACATCTAACTATGGGAGGAACCAATCCTATGACCATGTCAGAAGGGTGTAACACTTACATCTGACCATGGGAAGCCTCGCCTACGACCATGTCAGAAGTGCTTACATCTGACCATGGGGGGCCCCACCTACCACCATGTCATAAGGGCACATCACTTACATATGACCATGGGAGGCCCCACCTACCACCATGTCAGAAGGGATCAACACTTACATCTGACCATGGGAGGAACCAATCCTACCACCATGTCAGAAAGGCTCATGGACTCATCACTTCCCCTTGGAAGGAACCTCGATCCGGAGAACACCAGGCTTCTACCTAAAGTATTCAAAATTTAATCTGGCCATTTTTGGCATAGAATCATATCAGGGATTATTACGTCGAAGGATATCCTGCAAGCTTCTCCAGGATTGATTACATCCGAGGACAACCTACAGGACTATTTACATCTGAGAAATCTATGAGCTTCACCAGGATTTTATGCTCAGACAACCTATCTTGCGAGCTATGCTAGAACTCCCTCTTTCAATAGATTTCGATCTGAATCACATACTGGAGCTTCACTGCTCCTCTCTGCATCATACAAAAATTCAATTCAAATCAATCAAATCAAATAGTATTTTTCAAAAGAAACATACTACCTCCAAAACAATCGAGCAAGTGACAACATATTTTCCCCATCTGTACTCAGTGCCATGCAGGTCTCCTTCTCACTAGACCAAGACATCACACCTGATCTCATATTGAAGTAGCACCTCGATTTTTTATTCCTATCTGTTATCTCTAAGGTTGTTTAATTTTTTTTATCCTAGGGTTTTTTATTATGATAAGTTTTTGTTGTTAACTTTTACCTTGTTTTACACCTTACTTTTTTTGATTGAATGCCATTATTTTTATATTTTTCTTATTATATCTTTTGAATCCTCAAAATCATCACTCATTTAAAGCTATGAACCTATATCAAGTGCAAGAGGTTTTTATGAATTGGATTGTTGAAAATGGCAGCATTTTTCAAACTGGCAACATTTCTCAAACTGGTAGCATTTTACAAACTGGTAGCATTTCTTCAAAGAGTATTTCATTAATGTTGTTATTCATAAGTACCATTGGGTGTAAAAAATATGACCATGAAACTATGGTATATATAAACATATTCATATTTGAAAGACTCGGTACTTGGTATAATTATTCCTTGAAAGCAGTCCTATTTAAGAAATAATGTGTTACATCGTGTCACTCATTGGCTTGCACAACTATTTTGTATATGAAATCAAGGCACTTCATGTAATGAGTACTGTTACCAACAATGGTAGTTTTGAATGATTGAATATGATATTTTATTTTCCCTAAAAATTGTCATGTTATTATGTTTGAATGACCTCTCAAACTTGGTGAAGATCATTTAGAGAACTGTTGCTATGCTGTGGACATGTATTGTTCAGGATCCTAAAATTTGGATGGCTAAAACAATGAAAAATTGTGTACAGTAGTTCTGAAGTAGCAGGGGACTGTTTTAATCCTGTATTCTCGTTCTTGAAGAGGGAAAAGTTTACTTTGTATAGTTTTTTGCATTTGAACGTAAACTGCTGCAGGGAAACAAAAACAACATAAATCCTTTTTGGAAGTGAATATTGTGAAAGGGTTGCAGAAATGTCAAGGATTCCATAGGAAGATGAAGTCCATATGAAAGAAGAAGACCTTGAAATAACTCCAGAATTAAATCAAGTCAAGAAATATTTGCAAACATACAAGGAGCAAACTAGGTTATTACAAAACATTAACAAAAATTTGATGATAGAAAATAAAATACTTCGAGAGGATCTGGAGGATAAGGAGGTAGATTATCAGAAATTGCTGTCAATATCTAAAGATATTCTAAAAGAAAAAATAACCATCCAGAAGCAGCTCGAACACATGAAGGCTCAAAGTAAGGAGGAGAACAAAGATGCTGAGTTTGCCAGGTTGCAAAAGCGGTCCCAGGTTTTAAGTGATCTAACTATCTTGGCAGAGGCTTCTAAAAGTATTTAGATTTAGAGTTATAGTTTTCTTTTGAAAGCAATTTTGTTTGATGACAGATGTCTCTTTTATTTTACACTTGTATTAAAAAACTGTTTAAAGGAGATTGACCTTTCCATTTTTGAAAGAGCTCTATCCATAGAAGTAGGATCTTATAGCTATCTTAGAAAAACAGATATTTTGTATATAAGGACAGTCACTAGATGAAAAAGGTGGTGGAAATTGGAGTGATGGAGATCCAGTTTTGATAACATTCTGTATGACATGAAATACTCTACATCTTCAATACAGGTTTTGCTTTGATATGAGTATGATTATGATTTGACTGTGTATCTTATGAATTGTATTTCTTGTTATTTATCATGTATATGGTCAATTGAATCCCATTACATGATTCTTATGGTGAAATACATTTATCTTTTAAACTTTTAAAGATAGAGTTAGTCTCATTTCATAAATTCATGATCGTAGTTCCTTTGATATTGGATTTTGTATTATGTTTTATGTTATACAATTCTTTAATGATTATGTGATTTTCCTATAACTTTGATTACATACCAGCCCAGTGTTTATCTTGATTTTCATTGAATTATTTTTTTGAAAAAGATTTCTTTAAGCTTGAACCCCTGTAGTCTAGGTTCAACTTTAGGGATAACATCTTCTGGCGCTGTTGCCGAGGATGGAGAAAGGAAAGGACATCTTCTGTGGGTAATCGACATTATTATGAAATTGATTTTGCAGGGTGAACAAAATTAGTCAGACCTATTATAGACTACATTAGTCACCTATAAAAAGTTACAGTGGCTTCAAAAAAGATAGGAACTCGAGGACATCCCTCATCGCCTTTAAATATAGGAGTCTTGGATCATGAGCAGTTATTAAAGGAGGCTAGGAGAAATTTAATTTCCATTTCATCAAAAAAATTCAAACAGCCTGCATCCTTGGAGATCCCTGAATCTTCATCTATCCTAGTTCCTTCTTTTGGCTCACATTCAGAAAAAGGAAGAGAAGAGTTAGACCTGTTATTTATCCCTTCCCAAATTGACAATTTCCGTGTCTTTACAAATCCTTTGCTGTCAGAGAAGGTTAAAATTGAAGCATTACAAACAGGAGCTTCTTCTTTATTTTAAACCCAAATTCCTTTTGTTAAGACCATCCCAGTGAATCAGTCAAATCTTGGTAATTTTTCTCCCTCATCACAACATTCAAGCACCTGTCAGTCTAATACAAGTTCAAACATTTTCAATCCTAGAATGGCTCAACCTCAAAATCAAATGGCTGCTATGGTAGCAGCAAGATATGCCCCACTGGTTTTACCCCAGCCTCTCAATGCTCTCCCAGCAAGAGATTATCAAAAATACATTCCAATATTTAATGGCCAAGGATATGCTACTACAGAGGAACACTAGAATACATTCTGTAGCTATGCAGACAATCACAATTTTGAGCATGAGGATGTTTGGATGAGGGGTTTTGTTCAAAGTTTAGATGGAGAGGTCAGAAAGTGGTTTAGAGAATTACCACCAAACTCTATAGATGGTATAGATGCTTTAGAAGAAGCATTTATGAGACAATGGGGGGACACCAATGATTATTTGTATTACATGACATAGTTTGGATCATCAAAGAGAAAAAATGATGAAGATGTGGGAGATTTTTCCAAAAGATTCAATAAAATATACAGTAGGATTCTAGCTGAAATAAAACCCACCAAGACATCAACATAGTTAACTTATGCCAACTCATTTGATCATGAGTTTTCTTTGCTATTGAGAGAAATAAAATCTTTGTCACTTCAAAATATGCAAAATGCAACATTAGAAGTAGAGTCAAATATTTTAGCCTCAAATAAACTCAAAGAGAAAAAAAAACATCAAACTGTAGACAAAAAGGGTAAAAAAGAAATCATTACATCTAGCCATACAGGAAGATATTCACACAATAAAATGGATGAAATGAATAAAATCATAAAAAATTTGTCTGCTAAGATTGATAGGTTGGAAATGGGAAATAGAAATTAGAATAAACCTATACCGGAAGGTGAAAGAAATCAAAATCAGTTTAGAAGACCTTTTGCTCCTAGGTTTTTGCTAAGAGAAAGACCAAATAATGATATTCAGAGAGACAGGCGAGAAAATGAAGAACAAAGGATTCAACCGCCTTATCAAAATAATAATGTCAGAGATGATGAATCATATGAGATAGATGAGGGGGAGTTAGATGATTTGGAAGAACATGAACATAATATTAGTCAGTTTGATGATGATTCTTCTTCTCATTTTCTGACTAGATATGATTATCATTATGCTACAGAATTAGATCATTATGAATAAGATGATTATCATTTGTCTATGCCTAAAGTTTATCAGGAAATACCACAAAAATCATATGGTCTTAGATCAGGGGTAAAACATGCAGCACAAGCTAAAAAGTTGGTGAAATCTCATCCTATTAAACAAAATATGTCTTCAAATCATAAACAAATTGTAAAAGAAAGAAAAGATGAAGTGGTAAATCTTGAGGAGGTGAATAAAGCTGTAAGTGGTTTCAGTTTGGAGCATGAGCTTAATAAAGTGAAAATCCCTGTACCTTTAATAGATTTTATTAAGAGTAAAGTTTACAGGGAAGCATCTTTTAAAACTTTAAAAAATGCAGTGAATCCTACTCCTATCCCATATGATGAAATTAATTTGCAAGATAAAAAACCTACTATTATTGTGGGGTCAAAAACTTTTGATCAGCCTGATGATAATTCAGGATACCCCCCTCCATTTTATGTAACCTTTTCAGTACATGATCAGCTACTGCATAATTGTCTGCTAGATTCCGGAGCTTCACATAACCTCAAGCCAAAAGCAGTCATGGAAGCTTTAGGACTGAGTGTTACTAAACCATACCATGATTTGTATGTGTTTGATTCTAGGGCAGTGAAGTGTATTGGGGCAATCAAAGATCTGGTGGTGAATTTAACTCAGGTACCTATGAAGAGTGTATTGATGGATATAGTTGTAGCATATATTTCTCCTAAATTTGGTATGCTATTGTCTAGATCCTGGGAAAAGAAAGTGGGAGGAACTCTGCAAATGGATCTTTCATATGCTACAATTCTAGTATTTGGAGGAGAATTCAGAAGACTTTACAGAGAAGTACAGATGGCATATTTGGTAAGTGATAGTAGACACCCTAATAATCATTCGATCTATTCAATTGATGAAAATCTTGGTTCTTGTATGTTGCAATTAAATGATGAAATTGAAGGGGTTTTACAAGTACAGAGAGATATTCCAGTTCAGGTAAAGAAAGAAGAACCAAATGGGTTATGGCAGATGTATTTTGATGGTGCATCAAGTAAGGAGGGGGTAGGAGCAGGAGTATTATTGATTTCAGCTGGAGGTGAGGTTATTTCCCTTATGTACAATTTGGAATTTAAAACAACAAATAATACTGCTGAATATGAGGCATTGATTCTTGGGTTAAGAGCAGCAAATGACTTGGGTATTAAAGAACTTGTTGTATTTGGCGACTCCGAATTAGTAATTCAGCAAGTAAAAAGTATTTACCAGGTAAAGTAGTATTTATTGAAAGTTTATAGGAATGAGGCTTGGGATTTAATTGAAAATTTCTTTATAGCTTTCAATATAACTTTTGTTCCAAGAGAATACAATGAGCCAACTAATTCCCTAGCCTTAGCAGTAGCCTATTTCAAAGTTCCAAAGGTAACTCATTTGAAATACCCAATTGATGTAAGGTACAAACCCTCTGTCCCAGATAATATCAAACATTGGAAAGTTTCTAATGATGATCAGGAAATAAAAGAATTTATGGAATTAGTAGGTGAATTCTCAGATGATACAGTTGATCATGAACAGGATTTTGAATGGATAGAAAATGAACCTTACAAAAATAATTCAAATGTTGATCACAAAATTGTTGAGTTAAAAGGGAATTTTATTCCTAAGGGACTTGTTCCGTGAGAGGTTGTTTTCAAAAGATGATACACTGATAAAACCTACTTTGCAGACTACTGAGGAGAATGTTATAGAGTATAACATTGGTTCTAAAAATGAGCCTAAGATGATAAAATTGTCAAAATTACTGTCAGAAGAAGAAATGAGAAAATATGTTGGTTTGCTAAAAGAATTTGTGGACATTTTTGCTTGGTCATATCATGATTTAAAAAAATATGATACTAGCATAATTCAGCACAAAATTCCTCTGAAACCAAATACTAAGCCTTTCAAACAGAAGCTTAGAAGGCTTAACCCAGCATTGCTGCTAGTAATTGAAAAAGAGGTTAAAAATTACTTGATGCAAAAATTATTGTACCTCTAAGATATTCATCATGGGTTGTGAATTTGGTGCCTGTACGTAAGAAGAATGGAGAGATAAGACTTTGTGTAGATTTCCTCAACTTGAATAGATCTTGTCTGAAACATAACTATTCATTACCAAAAATAGATCAGATTTTGTAGAGGGTTGTAGGATCTCACCAAATTTCAATGATTGATGGATTTTCTGGTTATAACTAGATTTCAGTACAGCTGGAGGACAGAGAAAAAATAGCATTTACAACTCCATGGGGTACCTTTATGTATGATAAAATGCCCTTTGGGCTTATGAATGCAGGTGCCACTTTTCAGAGGGCTATGGATATAGCTTTTGTGGGTGAAAATGAAAAATTTGTAGTGATATACCAAGATGATATCACAGTCTTTTCCAAGTCTGATGAAGATCATCTAAAACATTTGAGACAAATTTTTATTAAATGCAGAAAGTTTGGTTTATCATTAAACCCAAAAAAGTCTCACTTTGCTCTGACAGAAGGTAAATTGTTAGGGCATATTGTTTTTGCTGAAGGAATAAAGATAGATCCAGAGAGAGTCAAGGCCATCTTAAAGATCAGTATTCCTAGAAATAAAAAGGAAACTCAATCTTTCATTGGAAAAATCAACTTTTTAAGATGGTTTATTCCTAATTTTGCAGAAATTATCAAGCATATCGCTGAGATGCTTAAGAAGGATAGGGAGGTTAAATGGTCAAACAAGGCTAAACAATCATTTGAAGCAATAAAGCAGGCATTAATAGAAGCACCAGTATTGATAGCTCCTAATTATACAAAAGATTTTGCAATTTTCTCATTTGCATCAGAAGACACTATAGTTGTTGTATTATTACAAAAGAACTCAGATGGTTTGGAACAACCAATTTCCTTTTTTAGTAAAACATGAAGAGACTTGGAGCTTAAATATAATATAATGGAAAAACAACCATATGCATTAGTTAAAGCTCTTAAATTCTTCATAATTTATGTTTTACATTCTAAGGTTTTGGCATATGTGTTATAGCGGATTTCACCACTCTAGGTGAATCACACTTTGTATGGCCTTTTCCTATCCCACTGCAGACTCCTTAGACCCTATGGACCACTTTTTGTCCTTTGATGTTTCCTTGATCATCCCTAAAAACATATGAAAAATGATATACATGAATTTTAAACCTATAAGCACGTATATACACGGGTTTGACCACTAAAATTGTGTACATCGGGATGTGTACATAATCCAAATCCTTTTGGAGTTTTCCTTGACATGGATTCGACTCATTTGACCCCTGGCCTTCCCTATGACTTGAGATCACTGGGATTCGACCTTTCATTACCCCTTTGAAAAGCTATATAAGGAACCCCTTGGTACATTGAAGGCATAAGAGAGAATTGAGAGCAACGAAACTATAGTCCATTGTTGCCAGAACTTATGCTTGAGTCTGCATCCCTTTGTCCCTTGGAGCACTTTTGTGTTCTTCCCAAGCTTGCCTTTTTCTTGTGAACTTGCTATCGAGAGATGGAGGATTGAAGTGGTGGATGCCCAAGTGGGGGATTCAGTTTCTCCTGTTCACAGACGTGCCGTCAGAGGTTGTATCTTGTAATATTTGATTTATATTAATAGAAATATCTTTTCCTATCCAATAATGTGTGTTTGAATGAATATGTTCTCCATTGGATTATATCAAATGCCTATACATTATTGATTATATATGCTAGAATAGATCTAACACCATGATATATAGAATGCTTGTATTGTTTACTTTTTGTTGAGGAAGTAATAGATCAATTCAAGCTAAAGATTGGAAATCTCAACGGGGATCTACTTCAACCGTCCATAATAAGGTACGAGGTCTAATACTTTAGTGTTAGACATTTAATTTCTATTGCATATTGGAAAGGATTGATTTCTGGAGTCAAGCTGTCTGTTGTGGTACCCCAATCCATAGGAATTTCTCTCCGTAACAGAATTGGCGACTCTGCTGGGGATTTCCTAGTCATTTTTCCTTTGGGGGTTTTTATCGGCACAATGGGCTTGATATTATTGACTTGCTCTTTGTTTCTCCTTGTTTCTGGGTTACATTTTATAGTATGTTCATCCATTTACACTCCCCTCTATTGGTTTGACCCTTTGCCTACTTTTTACCACTGCCTTCTCTGTATATGCAGGTTTTTGGCCAAAAGTCGCGTACATACGCGGATTTTTGGCCAAAAGTCACGTATACACGCAGGTTTTTGGCCAAAATCCATGTATACACGCAGGTTTTTGGCCAAAAGTCACGTATATACGCAACTGTTCTTTAAACAGTCACGTACATCCTCCCTTTTGGTGAGTTTGATGTTGTGGGAAGTTGCTGGGTGGGTTGTGAGTGTGGTTGGGTCTTCCTTGGGCCTGATGTTGTTTGTTGGATGCTTCTTCTGTGACCAGAGACTGCTTTTTCATTGATTTTTCTTTGAAAGTAGTTTTAGTCATTTATCCTTTTTGTTTTTCCATTAGTGCATTACTCTTTTTGTCTTGGTGTCTTGCTGGGCTTGTCTTTTATACTTGCTGCAGAGACTGAGAGTTTTAGATGAATTTTATTGCATGTTTCATTCTTTTATATTGAAAAATACAAGGTAGTTGCACTCTTAGTTGCATCTTAGATATGGATTTGAGGAGGTACTTGCATTGGATTGCTTGGATGAGAGTTGTGTTTAGGATTTCATATAGGAAGGATTGCATTGGCATTCGGAAAGGAATATATATTTATGCATCTCATGTAGTGGCATACCCTATTTTTCATTTGACAAAGATTGCACTTATCATTGTTTGTTATGGTGTGCATATTTATTTCACTGTTGAGTCATAATGTCATTAGTTGCATGGCCATTTCCCTTTGAGTAATCACAACCAATTAAAATCAACGCATAATTTAAAATGAACTACACATTTTTCTTTTATAGGGTTCACCAACAAGCTTAGGTTTTAGGATCTTGGAATATTTCATTGTAAGTCAATTCTCCAAAATCACTAAACAACAACATCTAGGTGTCTGTCCAGGTGAGTGTGTGAAATCCTTGGTATAACCAGTGTTTCTCAGGATCCTCCTCTCAAAAGGGAGTTAAGCATGACGCAATGTGAGCGGTTATTGATTGGGATGACCCCTAGTCATAACTGAGTAGCACCGGAGATATTTCCAGGATTGTATTTGTATCTAGGGGCTCTTTCGAGAGTTTCGGGCTTTTCTACCCTTCCCATACGGTCAATCCCGCTTGCGTCTGTCTGCCTGAGCATTGATTATATTGAGGTGACCTTAGTGGCCTTACCTAGGATATCGAGGGGGTACTTTGTAGGGGTTATTCTGCGGGTGTCCCGGCCAGGTTGGGGTTAGACAGCACAGTCACTTTACGCATTGAAGCTGAGGGCCACTATAATTGGTTACGTACCTCTTCTTGTAGTGTATGGGAGTTTCGAGCCTCTCCTAGGCGAGATATACATGCTGCATTCAGGAGCTCACATATCCTCCCCTTGGTTTGCTTGTATTTTGGCTAAAGATTTTCTTAGGAGTGTGCTCTTTGTGCGCTAGTTGAATTTTGGGATCGTGGTTACTTGATTATATTTATGCTCTCTCGAGTTTGGGTCCTTTTATTTTCAGCATGCCTGCTGTCCTATCACCCGTCGTTGGTCCTAGTATGGACCCTGGTGTCAAACTTAGGGGCATCATAGCCCCTTACCATGCTCATTGATTTGGGAATGGTCATATTCTATCCTCTAATACATTTATGGAGGATTTTTATTCCCTTCACTAAGTCTTTACACCGGTGGTCACCCTCATGGGGGTGGTGGTGGATGAGTGAATGTTGGGTCTTCAGCTTATTTTCCTTTTTATGTCCCATCGTTCACCACATTGTTTCCTTTGGGAGAATTTGTCATGATCATTCCTCCCTATATCCTATAGTTTGGATTCTTTATTGATTATTTTGGGTTGTCTTGGACTAATATGGTTGTCATGTAGGGTCCAGTTCTTACACACTCTCTCCGTGGTTTTGACCCGTTCGTGCCGCTCACAGGTATCATGTCTAAACTTGCATATAGGTTAGGTTTCACCATCATTTTCATTTTGCATGGCCTTATGACCATATCACCATGACCTTAGGTATGAACCCACTCTATTATGTCATGAAACCTTCTTGTTGCTTTAGAAGTGGCATGATACGAGTGGTAGAGCTTCACCTTACATGGGTACCTTAGTTAGTGATTTATTTGCATTTGGTGCCCATGACGATGGTTTCTCCTTTAGGGTGTCGGAGTTCATTGTATAGTACTGCCATGACATTTCGCAAGAGCATCATACTCCTCTTGATCTTATGCTGGCCTATTTCCCTCAGGACTCCCTCATGTCAAGTTGTGAATGCATTATCATGAGCTTTTCCTGCCTTATTGAGCTTTATGTCGGCTCCCCTGAGATTGCTTTTCAGCCATATAGCCTGAGCTTGTCTCATATCTAGCCATGCAAAGCCATTTTTTATATCCTTCGCATCTTGATTCCCTTTTTACTGGGAGGGGATTTCCCCCCGAGTGTCGATATCCTACACATGTATCCTTGCATTGAGCATAGGCATGTTCCACTGCTTGGAACTAGTTTGTTTTCCCTTGTGACACTCGACTCCTCCTAGTTTGTAACTATAAAGGTAGTTTATTCTTTTTTCAAGCTTTTCAAATAACTAAAGAAGTCCAAAAAAATAAAAAAACCAAAAATTCGGACAAGGAAAGATGTTATCTTTGGCAGCTGTCGAGTCGTGTCGCCTTCGAACAGAGCACTGTATATCACATCCATTGGTTGGGTTATAGTTTGACTTTAGGAGCTATACTCATTTATCTGAGTTTATCTCCACCGACTGGTTAAGCTTCCAGTCCCTATGGCGCCTCTGTTGATGCCTCTTGTGTCACAGAGATGTCCCAGTTTGTATATCAAGTCTATGCTGCCTTCATTTAGTCACCATATGCTATTATACTCTTGTTCGAAGGAAGTTGAAACCTGATTCGACCATTCCTCAGTTATCTTGACTTTGCATGTCGGCCATTCCCGATACAGTTACCGGTTCTTGCACTTTATGTCGAGTCCTTCCACATTATACAACTTTGCTGAGTACCTCGTGTTGGATGATGGGGGATGCCTTAATTCCCTCCTTCCAGCGGATTTCATCCCATCGAATTAAGATCATTTATTTTGGGATTGGAGTCTAGAGTCATTTTGTGTGCCTTGAGACTTGTAGTCATCAGTGGCAGGTTCTCTTACCATCGACAGTTTCTTGGGAACACATCAATGTCCCCTGATCGATGGACCCTTTCAAGTGTTAGACCTCAACACATTTATTCACACTTGTTAGTTTACACTCTAGTACCTTGATTCCCATTTTCATTATCGGTGGGTAATCTCGCGTCTGTTAACGATATACATTAATGACCGGTAATCAGACGATGGACTACTATGTTCGACCTCGACATCTATATTCGCATAGTAGGACATGTACTTGTAGTGGTTTGTGTAGAAGACTTTCCAGATTGGTGGCATCTCTTATATGCTACCTCCTTGATTGTGCCAGTGTTCATGATATTTCATCTCTCGTGACTTGATTCCAGTATATGTCAGATATTTCCAGCCACTATGGAGATCTTGATCTATTATATATCTTCAGCCATTTTGGAGATCATGGTCCTTTGCATATCTTCATCATGGAGATTCTGATCTATGTATATTGTACGTGGTGATGACCACATATGTGATATCATGTATCATGCCTATTCATGGCCATTGTACTCTTATGTATCCAGGACTGCTATATGTATTTGCAGTTGTATGCAGAGTTGTATTATTGTACTATGCTGTTTGGGTGGTTGGTATTCCATTTGGGATCCTTCATCACTCCACTTCTGGGATGGACTTATAATGTATTTTGGCCATCGTATGACCCCTCTGACCTCACACATTAGGGGGCATCTGTTATAGCGGATTTCACCACTCTAGGTGAATCACACTTTGTATGGCCTTCCCCTATCCTGCTGCAGACTCCTTAGACCCTATGGACCAATTTTTGTCCTTTGATGTTTCCTTGATCATCCCTAAAAACATATGAAAAATGATATACGTGAATTTTAAACCTATAAGTGCGTATATACGCGGGTTTGGCCACTAAAACCGCGTACATCGGGATGTGTGCATAATCCAAATCCTTTTGGAGTTTTCCTTAACATGGATCTGACTCATTTGACTCCTAGCCTTCCCTATGCCTTGAGATCGCTCAAATTTGACCTTTCATTACCCCTTTGAAAAGATATATAAGGAACCCCTTGGTACATTGAAGGCATAAGAGAGAATTGAGAGTAACGAAACTATAGTCCATTGTTGCCGAAAATTATTCTTGAGTTCGCATCCCTTTGTCCCTTGGAGCACTTTTGTGTTCTTCCCAAGCTTTCCTTTTTCTTGTGAGCTTGCTATCGAGAGATGGAGGATTGAAGTGGTGGAGGCCCAAGTGGAGGATTCAGTTTCTTCAGTTCGCAGACATGCCGTCAGAGGTTGTATCTTGTAATCTCTGATTTATATTAATAGAAATATCTTTTCCTATCCAATAATGTGTGTTTGAATGAATATGTTCTCCATTGGATTATGTCAAATGCCTATACATTATTGATTATATATGCTAGAATAGATATAACACCATGATATATAGAATGCTTATATTGTTTACTTGTTGTTGAGGAAGTAACAGATCAATTCAAGCTGAAGATTGGAAAGCTCAATGGGGATCTACTTCAACCGTCCGGAATAAGGTATGAGGTCTGATCCTTTAGTGTTATACATTTAATTTCTATTGCATATTGGAAAGCATTGATTTATGGAGTCAAGCTATCTATTTTGGTACCCCAAGCCATAGGAATTTCTCTCCGTAACAATATGTTCCAAGTTCAGCAGTCAAGGAAATTTTAGCACAGCCTGACAGCGAAGGAAAAAGAGGCAGATGGATAGCTAAGGTTATGGAATATGATGTAGATATTAAACCAACAAAATTGGTAAAAGGCCAGGGATTAGCTAAGCTTCTAACAGAATCAAATTGTCAGGTTTTAAATCTTCATGTAACGGCAGAACATTTAGAGGAAGATATGGAAAAAGAATACAGTAAGCAGTAGGTTTATAGTAGGTATGGTGAGTCTGATTGGTATAAATATATTGTATATTTCCTTTTGTACTTACAATGCCCTCTGGAATTGAATAGAAATGAATGCAGATCATTAAAACTAAAAGCAATGAAGTATGTTTTAATAGATCATGTTTTGTACTGGAAGGATCCGGGGGGAATATTGTTGAAATGTTTGGAGAAATCGGAAGTTGATGCTATTATTTTAGAATTGCACAGTGGATTATGTGGAGGGCACAAGTATTGGAAGGAAACTGCTTTTACAATCCTAAGAGTAGGATATTATTGGCCTACCCTTTTCTCATATGTGTATCATCAAGTTAGAGCATGTGTGGAGTGTCAAAAGTTTGCAGGTAAGCATAAACTTCAGTCCTTACCCTTGAAGTCTATTTCAGTAAATAGTCCATTTCAGTAGTGGGGTTTAGACTTCATTGGTGAAATTCATCCTCCTTCTAGTGGACAGCATAAGTGGATTCTACGTGCTACTGATTTTTTCACTAAATGGGTGGAGGCAGTTCCTACAAGGAGAGCAACTGAACAAGTCATAATTAATTTCCTTCAGGAAAACATTTTTGGTAGGTTTGGATGCCCTAAGAAATTAGTCACTAATAATGCTCCTGCTTTTAAATCAAGAAAGATGGTGAAATTTTGTGAAGAAAATAATATTAACTTGAAACAATCCACACCATACTACCCACGGGGTAATGGATTATAAGAATCCAGTAATAAAAACATTGTAAACAGTATCAAGAAAATGTTATTTGAGAATAGAAGGAGTTGGGATACCAAATTAAAATTTGCTCTTTGGGCCTATAGAGTAACTATTAGGAAGTCAATTGGGACATCCCCTTTCCAATTGGTATATGGATTTGATGCTGTTTTCCCTATTCAATTAGTGACTCCAGTCATTAAATTTATGCAGAAAATAAAAGAAGAACCTGATGATATAAGAAGAAGAATGTTTCAGATAATTCAATTGCAGCAGGAGAGAGAAGCTATTGAAAATACAGCTGAGAGGCATAAAAGAAGAATGAAGGAAAGCTTTGAAAAGAAAGTTAAAAAAGATATGTTTGCAGTGGGTGACCTTGTTCTTAGGTGGGATGCATGGAAGGAAGAAAAAGGTAAGCATGGGAAGTTCAATAATTTATGGATAGGGCCTTTTTCAGTAATCAAGATCTTGGGAAACAACACTTTTGTTTTGCAAAATTTGAATGGTGAGGAGATTGTAGGTCTAGTCAATGGAAGTTTTTTAAAGAATTTTTATACATATTGAGGGATAAAGGGTCATTGTACATATTCACTGTATATATCATTTTGCTTTGAATAAGACTCTAGCCCAATAAGACAGAAATGAATTTAGTAGATTTCTGAATGCACAGGTCAACATGTTCTCAAAGTTTCACAGGGAAAACTTTGTCCCCAGATGGAGCCAGATGTTATCTCTAAGGTTGTTTGATTTTTTTTTATCCTAGGGTTTTTTATTATGATGAGTTTTTTTTGTTAACTTTTACCTTGTTTTACACCTTATTTTATTTATTGAATACCATTATTTTTATATTTTTCTTATTATATATTTTGAAGCCTCAAAATCATCACTCATTTAAAGCTATGAACCTATATCAAGTGCAAGAGGTTTTTATGAATTGGATTGTTAAAACTGGCAGCATTTTTCAAACTGGCAGCATTTCTCAAACTGGCAACATTTTACAAACTGGCAGCATTTCATTAAAGAGTATTTCACTAATGTTGTTATTCATAAGTACCATTGGGTGTAAAAAATATGACCATGAAAATATGGTATATATAAACATATTCATATTTGAAAGACTCGGTACTTGGTATAATTATTCCTTGAAAGCAGTCCTATTTAAGAAATAATGTGTTACATCTATCACTCATTGGCTTGCACAGCTATTTTGTATATGAAATCGAGGCACTTCATGTAATGAGTACTGGTACCAACAATGGCAGTTTTGACTGATTGAATATGATATTTTATTTTTCCTAAAAATTGTGATGTTATTATGCTCGAATGACCTTTCAAACTTGGTGAAGATCATTTAGAGAACCATTGCTATGATATGGACATTTATTGTTCAGGATCCTGAAATTTGGATGGCTAAAACAATAAAAAATTGTGTACAGTAGTTCTGAAGTAGCAGGGGTATGTTTTAATCCTGTATTCTCGTTCTTGAAGAGGGAAAATTTTACATTGTATAGTTTTTTGCATTTGAACATAAACTGCTGCAGGGAAACAAAAACAGCATAAATCCTTTTTGAAAGTGTATATTGTGAAAGGGTTGCAGAAATGTCAAGGATTCCATAGGAAGATGAAGTCCATATGAAAGAAGAAGACCTTGAAATAACTCCAGAATTAAATCAAGTCAAGAAATCTTTGCAAACATACAAGTAACAAACTAGGTTTTTACAAAAAATTAATGAAAAGTTGATGACAACAAATAAAATACTTCGAGAGGATCTGGAGGATAAGGAGGTAGATTATTAGAAATTGCTGTCAATATCTAAAGATATTCTAAAGGAAAAAAGAACCATCCAGAAGAAGCTCGAACACATGAAGGCTCGGAGTAAGGAGGAGAACAAAGATGTTGAGTTTTCCAGGTTGCAAAAGCGGCCCCAGGTTTTAAATGATCTAACTATCTTGAAAGAGGCTTCTAAAAGTCTTTAGATTTAGAGTTATAGTTTGCTTTTGAAAGCAATTTTGTTTGATGAAAGATGTCTCTTTTATTTTACACTTGTATTAAAAAACTGTTTAAAGGAGATTGACCTTTCTATTTTTGAAAGAGCTCGATCCATAGAAGTAGGATCTTATAGATATCTTAGAAAAATAGATATCTTGTATATAACGAAAGTCACTAGATGAAAAAGGTGGTGGCAATTGGAGTGATGGAGATCCAGTTTTGATAACATTCTGTATGACATGAAATACTCTACATCTTCAATACAGGTTCTGCTCTGATATGAGTATGATTATGATTTGACTATGTATCTTATGAATTGTATTTCTTGTGATTTATCCTATATATGGTCAATTGAATCCCATTACATGATTCTTATGGTGAAATACAGTTATCTTTTAAACTTTTAAAAACAGAGTCAGTCTCATTTCATAAATTCATGATCGTAGTTCCTTTGATATTGGATTTTGTATTTTGTTTTATGTTATATAGTTCTTTAATGATTATGTGATTTTGCTATAACTTTGATTACATACCAGCCCAGTTTTTATCTTGATTTTCATTGAATTATATTTTTGAAAAATATTTCTTTAAGCTAGAACCCCTGTAGTCTAGGTTCAACTTTAGGGATAACACTATCAATGGCATTGCCTATCCAATCCAAATACACATAACCCTCCAGGTTAATCTTTAGATTCATATCATGCTTGAGCCCATACTCAACTGTATTCAGGTACCTCAATGCATGATTTGCAACCATTAGGTGAACATGTCTCAATGTGTTCACAGCAAAGCAAATATTTGGTCTCATATTTGTCAAGTACATCAAGGAACAAATAATCTGACAATACATCGTGGCATCAATCACCTATGATGAAGCATCACTCAATAGATTCAGGTTTGATGCCATAGGTGTAGTCATGGCCTTGTATCCCATCATCTCTAACCTATTTAAGATCTATACTGCATACTTCCCTTGTCGCAGGGAGATTCCATTTTCATTCTACCACACCTCCATGCCTAGAAAGTAGTGCGTCATATCCAAGTCCTTCATTTCAAACTCAGCAGCAAGTCTCCTTCTTGCATCTCTAATGAGTTCCTCTTTTCCTATCAAGATTAAGCCATTGACATATAATAGGAGAATCACCGATCTTCTAGCTTCAACCTTGAAGTAAAGGTTGGAAACCACTTTAATCTCAGTAAATCCTAGAGCCATCAGTAAATTGTCCATCTGTTCGTACCATGTCGAACCTCGGGATCTTCTATAGTCACTCCCTCTGAAGCGAAGCATCATACTCCCTTTGTCATTCATACTCTATGCATTGAAAAATTCTGTACTAGAGGGACAAGTAGCTTCCTCTGCTACTAGTATTCTATGTATCCATCTAAGGTCACTGGATGCCAAGATCCTCTAGGCTTGATCCATTTTCAAAAAGTTCTTCTCGCACCCATCTGTGAGCTCGTCATCATCTATAGGATTTCATCTTCAACTTTGTAGAAAAGGTTAAGATATTCATCACTCTAGGTGATCTTCAAGCTCCGCATGTATGTGTTACCCATGGGTGTCTTCTGAGCTCATACAAGGCATTATTTAATTTTCACACATGAGTCTTCCTGTCATCTATCTCAACTCCCACTGGCTTCAAATGTCTCTTCGTAGTATATGCCTTCTTTCTGTGAGAATCCTCGTGCAACAAATATTTCCTTGTATCCCATGATTTTTCCATCTAATGCATGTTGGATCTTGTAAATCCATATGGAATACATTACAGACTTCCCTTTAGGTCTTGATACTGCATCCTAGACATCATTCTTCTTGAACTGGTATTCTCCTTCCCTTTCTTCTTGGCTACTTCTTCATAGCTGGAAGGCTCTTCATCAATGATGTTGCTCAGCAATGTCACATAACTGGAGTATCTCTGAGGCCTCTTTCTTTCTTTAAAAGTATCAACATATTATTCTTCAGCTTGGATTCTTTCTTGAACTGCCATCACTTGTTATTTGGAACAAGTCTCATCCTTCTTTTCTTGTAGGCAATTGTATGTGATCTTTCCTACAAGTCAGATGCATCAGTTGTATGGTTAGAAACATTTCATAAGGTGTATTCATAATGGTAAATTTCTATGCATAAATATATGATCATGCAACTATTTTAGACAATACAACATTCATCCATATCTCATGGAAAATTTCTAGATGCCTTCCATCTCTATCAGGACAACATTGAGATTGTGTGCTAATCCAATATGTCAGAAAAAAGGTTTCATTCTAGATAAGTAGCAATGGAGAGTTGAATAGCACAATGAGCTACTTACCCATCACATGCATATTAGTAGTATACTATCATTAACGAAAACATTCTATCATCCATGACACATCAATTAAATAGAAACAAATGCATAACAAAACAATATCATGAAATGGCAATTGAATACTTATCTTTATTTGTTTTGTAGGTAGAATCGTTCTTTCAGCTTCATCATCTTATTCATTCATAACAACATCATTTATTATCCAAATTCTTAAGATGGATAAGAGGTTCTACAAGAATTGAGTTCTTCATATTCCTCATTGCTTGAGGTATCTTCTTTGAATCGTGAAATCTTGATCTTCAGTTGCTTCCATCTTCTTTTCTCTTATTATGAGCTGAGCTTCTTCTTCTGTGTGCTCTTCCTAGAGTCTGTTGAAAGTAATCACTTCCTTCTGGGAAACATTCCTTGAATAAATGAATCCCATGACCCTGGGAGGCCATTCAAGGTGGTTATCACAACTTCTGCATTCTCCACTTCTTCCTCTACTACCTCAAGTTGTTATATGATTTGAGAGACCCCTGTAAAGTATGACTGTATGGTCTCTACATTATTCACATTCTTCATCTAGTTTCTTGAAGTCATCTTTCGATTTATGTTCTTCCCTTCAAATAAATTGATCAAGGAATCAAACCATATCTTTAGGTGTCTTTAGGGAAGACACTTGTGGTATAAGGTGACCCTTGATTGAATCAACAATTATCTTCTTAGCCTTGAACAAGTTCTTCTTGTGTAAGGCTTTAGCCTCATCTCCCTCTGGAACTGGAACCTCTCTACTTATGTAGGTGTCCAATTCATTTCCTAGTGAGATCCTATACCTCCATGCTTGGAAGTTTTCAACCTCACCAATATTTTCATCAAGTTGGTGTGATTAGTCATTTTTAAATGAGAACCTCAACTATAAATAGAAAAAGATTAGATCTCACTGATTTAAGGTGTCCATCTTGGTTTTCGAGCTGCTTGATCTAGCATTTGTTAGAGAAACCCTAATTTTCAAAAATTGGAATTTCAAAATTATGATTGGATAGAAATATAGGCCTCTTCAAGGGGATCTGTCTAATCTACTTCTTTTCTAAAAATAGTGGAGGGAAGCTCCTAGAACATGAATCCCTAGTTTTCCAATTTCTCCTGTAGAAATTCCTGATACTATTTCTACGGTATCTTAGAATGTGCTGCTCCTCTGTGTCTAAAAATTCATACCGAGGTAACCTCCTTGTTCCTATTTCAAACACCATAGGTTTTACCATAATTGGTTTCACCAATTGGGATTTATGAGAGTTTTCCCAAAGTGACTTATTTCATGACTATTTAGCATAGTGAACTTATGCGGACTGCCACGTGTCCCTGTTTCAACATAAGGGTCTGAAAATTTTACCACAGAACGTAAATTCCATTCCCTATCTATAATATATTGTGAAATTTCATTTGGAACTTTGTATCCCAATATATAGCAATTCTCCCTAGGTGTTTTGTTTAGGCATTAATCCAGAAAGAGTTTGGAACCCTGATTTGGAGGAAACGCATCTCCCAGAAAATAGCCAATCTAAGGATGATTTTTTATATATGGTACATCAGGATTTTATCTTCAGCCTATGAAAATTTCAGCTACCAAGACTTCTTCAATCATGAGATATAGTGAATGTACCAAAACTACCTGTTTTAGTATTTTAGGGTTTTTTAAGCCCGGGGTCAAACTAGGGTTTGAATTTCCTGAAGTTTTACCAAACCAAAAATATTGACCTTGGTATCTAAACTTATATTTTTATGATGAGATCAATCATATGCTGGGATCACTCAAAAAATTCCTCTTCTATGTAAAGCCCTAATTTCCCGCAGTAAAAACTGAAAATTCCCGGAATTGAATTCTGCTTCGACAAAAAGATGTGCCCTTCAATGGAAAGTTAGCCTAGCCTCCTTTTGCTGATGGATTGTGGAGAGAGACCCAAAAAGTAAGAATCCCTAGCTTCTACATCTGCATAGTGTCTTCTTCTCAGGTTAGCTCTGCTACCATGTTAGATTTTTATCAATTTGAAAATATGATCTTAGGATATTACTTGAGAGAATAACATGCACAACAACCAATCACAATAGAAAATAGACACAAAGATTTATCCTCGGGGAAACCATAAAGGAAAAACCCCACAACTTCCTCAGAGATAGAATGAGCAAAAATGGTAGAAGTAAAACCTAAAGACAGAAAAGATGATCTCTCACAGCTGATCTCTCTCACTTGTGCCAACACTTCCTCTCTCACTCATGCGCCCCAGTTGAGTGAGTTTGTGTGTGTGTAGAAATGAGGAGAGCCTCACTTCTATTAATATTCTTTCATTCACTTGATTTTCACTACAACAAGTCAGCCTCACTTGACAATTACTTACGATGGCCAACTTCTCTAGGATAGTCTAATACCACTAGTGCACCACAACTGTGGGGACTTTACCTCCCTAATCAACAAGGAGGGTTAACCTCAACTCAATTGTGGGGAATATTACCTCGACTTACAATGGAGGGTTAACCTCATTGAATTTACATGAATTTATTATATTAATGAATCTCTCGATAGGAACATCAGGGTATCCTGAAATACAAATGATTCTCCCGATAGGAACATCATGGTACAATATAAGATATACAAGTAAATACATTCTAAAGTTACAAATACATCAATAGGAAGGGTATGTAAGTCCAGCTTACAATATCCAAGAAAGTGAATATGAAGCTGTTGGGAAAAGGGAATAAGAGAGTCCCCTAGATGTTGTAGCTACCATAATAAGTCTGAGCGTAGAGTTGTAGGGTTGTAAAGAATAAAATAAAAGGTTGGTCAAGGCTTTGGTAGAACAAAACTAGTTAACTAAGACCATGCTACAGAGTTTGGCATATCTCCAAAGGAATATAAACTCTAGGAATCAGTTAACAGAGATAGATGGGAGTAGGAGAAATTCCCACAAGAAGAATGAGAAGATTAAGAAATATTTTAAACCTTCTCACCTCTTGAAGCAACAAAGGAAACCATCACAAACTGTGATTCAGCCAGCCATATTGATAAGAGAAAAGCCAAAGAAACCACTCAAATATTGGGGATGTGAAGGAACCCATCTATGCAGGAATTTTCCACTTGAGAATAGGAATGGAGGTCAAGTCCCTAGCACCCAAGAAGCTGAAACTATGGGCTGGAAAGTAGGGACCATTCCTAAAATTTGTGTAGTGTTAGAAGACCACCAAGAAGGTGATAAATCAACTCTAGTGGAATTTTATGGTGAGATTGTTGAACATACTATTTATTTTTTTATTGACCCGAGATCGACTCACAGCTATATCACCCATGGAATTGTTGAGATGTGCACTTTGAAGAATTCAAAGCATGGAATATCATGGTTACTATGAATAGCCATTGGAACCAAGAAGAAGGTCAGTGAGGTGTTAAGGAAATGTCCATTGGTCATGGACAGGTTAGTCACTTGTGTAGATCTAAAATTTTTACCACTTGGATCCTATGATTTCCTCATTGGAATGGATTGGTTGGAAGCACATAGAGAAACACTTGATTGTTACAACAAGACTCTTGAGTGTTTGGATGAAGAAGGAAACCTAAAGATTGTGAAAGGCATTCCAAAAGTGATCTATGGAAGGAAGTTTTGAACAATGTAGTTGAGGAAGTTCTATGGGAGAGGTTTTACAGTGTATGTAGCTCATGTTTTGGAGGCATTAGATAATGATACTCCTAGGTTGAAGGGATTTCTTATGTTACAGGAATTTAGGAATGTTTTTCCTAATGAAATTCTAGGGCTTCCTCCAAAGAGGGACATTAATTTTACCTTTGAGCTTGTGCCTGGGGTAGCACCAGTGTCCCATACACCCTGTAGGATGAGAATATTAGAAATGATAGAGTTGAAGATGCACCTGCAAGAGTTGTTGGAAAATAAGTACATCAAACCAAGCGTTTCTCCTTGGGGAGAACCATTCCTATTTGTGAAAAGTAAAGATGGTACACTCTAGTTGTGTATTGATCATGGGCAGCTGAGCAAAGTCACAGAGAAGAACAAATATCCTTTTATTAGAATTGATGACCTAAGTTGATGAAATGAGAAGAGAAAAGGTGTTTTCCAATATTTACTTAAGGTATGGTTACCAGCAGGTAAGGATCAAGGATGAATATCTTGATAAGACAACCTTCATAGCAACGTATGGATCTTATGAGTTTGTAGTGGTATCATTTGGTTTCACAAATGCACCAGCTACATCTATGTGCCTAAGGAATAATGTTTTTAGCAGGTACTTGGACAAGTTTGTTCTTGTTTTCCTTAATGACATTATTACTTGGACAATTTTGTTCTTGTTTTCCTTGATGACATTCTTACTTATTCAAAGGACGAGGAAGAACATGTGGAATAGTTGAGGCTGATTTTGAAATTGCTTAGGAAGCATAATTTGTATGCAAGGTTCAGAAACTATGACTTCTATGACGATAGAATGCATTATTTAGATCAAATTATCTTAGATAAAGGAAAATCTATAGACCCTGAAAAGATTGAGGCCATGAGGAGTTGGCTTGCTCCAATAGAGTTGATAGATGTAAGATATTTTGTGGGACTTTCAGGATATCATGCAGGTAAAGTTGAGTCTATGTATAGGCTGAGGAAGCCTACATCTCAACTTGAAGTTTCATGAGGAAATGGACCTTCTTGAAGATTACAAGTAGAATGATCTGAGAAGAAAAGTCTGGTTGTACCCACTGAAACCAAGGCATGAAACTTCCATGTGTTGTGAGAAGGATCTCATGACTGAAATCTAACTTTTGAACAGAACAAAATTTAAATTTCAGATTTCAGATTTTGTTGTTAATTGCTAAATTGAATATTATTAACTCTTTGGTTGATCTAAAATGGTGTTAGGATGACATGTTGTATGTGGATGTTCAGGTTTTGGGAAGTATGTGTAAGTAGGGGATAAGTGTTTCCACTTGCAAAATCCAAACATTATTAGGATGACCTCATGGTTGCAAAAATCTAATTTTCTGTAGGAAGCATAATTGTGAATATAGATTTTGATTTGACTATATGTTATTGATCATTTGATAATTGGAAATTTATCCATGCATGAAATAGATTTGAAAATATATGATTGAAATTCTTATGATGGCATCTCATGTGGACTTCATGCTATTATGTATTGCAGGTGATATGATGGTGGTCCTCCCTTGGAGTACATATCTTCTTGGGAGGATGTCTTTGAAAAAGATGGTTCCTCTTAAAGGATGTAATTGGGTGCATAGATTCACCCCTTTGCCAGTTAGGCACCGATATGCATCACTAGGGACGCCTAGGGTGTAAGACATCCGGTCAGACTTTCTTCCACACCCATTCATGCCGTAAGGGGACTATCACGAAAGTGGGGGCTCTGTGAAGAGAATAACCCATAGGTATTAGGGTGTCTAGAAGGGAAGCACTTGAGCATTGGTAAGAACTTGGATGAGGTTCTAGGCCCTTAAGCCACAGTTGTCATTAAGCACCCAAGTAGGTGTTAGGATCTGAAGCGAGGTTGATCATATATTGGTTGAGAGATGCTATACATATAAGTATTTGATTTACTTAGCAATTTTTTTTTAATTTATGTAAATACACATACGCATATGATGCGACCATGATTTTGGAAAATCTTGGTAAGGGTTGCATATGATAGGAATGAATATGGAAAGTGAGTTGATTCATTTTGTTTTCTGGAAAGGAAGTTCCTGAGCACTGGTGAGCACTTGGAGGAGGTGTTGAGTCCTTAATAGGAGCTTCCATTAAGCACCCGGAGAGGTGTTGGGATCTGGAGCAAGGATACCATATCTTGGATGAGAAACATAGATAAGTATTTGATTACTTCGAAATATTTTGTTGTTGTTGATTTTATGTAAATATACATGAGCATATGATGCAGCCATGGTTTTGAAAATATTGATATAGATTGCATCTAATAGAAATGAATCTGACACATGAGTTAATTCGTTGTGGTGTCTGGAAAGTTAGCACCAAGATTGGTGGGCACCTAGAGGAAATGTTCGACCCTAAAGTGGAGCTATCAGATCTCGGTTGATAAATATTTTCAGGTGATCTGAGGCTTGCAAAAACTTGGATACCTTTTTATGCACATCCTTGCATGGGATGGGGCAGGTTTTGTGGCTGCCATGGTTGTATAAAGCCAAGTCAGATACCCATGGAACCAAAAGAAGATACTTATGCATATAAGTAATTGGTTTACTTAAAAACTTCTTGTTTAATTTATGTCAATATAGATGTGCACGCAATTCATCTATGATTTTGGAAAATCTTGTGAATATAACATGAGAATTAACTCATTGCTTGGGGTTTGAGCATAGGTATTGTCGGTTGCCAAATACGTTGGAAATGTTCCAAGTTGAGGAGAAGGATTCTTCAAGACCCAGAAAAAGATCCCGTGGTGTGTACTAATGCATGCAATCAAGGACTTGGAGAAGTTCGTATGTAAGACACCGTGTAGTAGGACCAAGGAGGAGTTCCATATAATTCCATTGTGTAGGTAAAGGTGCAGAGGAAGCACTATGTCGGAGAGGGAGAATGCCATGCGATTGGAAAATTCATTTTTGTTCAAATTTGCAGAGCACTAAGGTAGTGCCAGTGTAGCATTTTGGTCAATATTGGAAATAAGTGAGGATAGTATTGTTGTAAGGCGGAGGGGAATGTAATACCCCGATTTTGACCACAATTGCATTAATATATATATATGATGTAAATAGCATTAATAAATCATGGTGTGGATCTCAAGTAAAAGGCCCCACCATGGATCTAGTGTTTTAGATTTCAGAAATTAAAATCAATGTCGATGGTTATCATGCTAGCCGATAGCACAATATAATTTTCTACATCATGTAACTATGTAATTAATAAAAACACCACAACTAGCTATGCAATGCAATGTGAAAGACATGGGGTCATGATTTCACAAAGAATAGTGGGGGGGGATTCAAACCCTTGAGCCAATGGTGAAAAGACAAGTGTCAAAGGGTAAACCCATAAAGCTGTCAACTACCAATTTTTTTCTTTTTGTGTCGATCTTTTATTTCTGCCAGAAATTGGTTGAGGAAGTTATTTCCTTGGGATGAGAAAGGTATGGAGGTCAAATTCGAATTGGGAAGGCCACCCATTTTTGGAAAAAACATGTTGGACTTATGGGGTAAGTAAACACCCACAAAATGTCTTCGCAACCCATTAGGCAGGGGTGTCCTGCATTCTCCTCACGCGAATGAAGCTTGATGAGCTCCCTCGTTCATGTTGGCTGTAGTTTTTTCATTTTTCTCCATGGCTAGGAAGTTGTTTTTGGGTTGTTGAGTGTATGTGCAGTTAGGAAAACACACTTTTAGTGTTGCTGAGTGAATATGCAACATAGATTCACGTTTTTTGGGTTTTGAGAGGGTGTTTTCCCTTTCCTCATGCGGCTGGGGTTTGTTGATCACTTCCCTAACAAATTTTTGTGTTTTCTTCATTGTTCTCCAAGATGGAAACTTGTTTTTGTAAATCTCAATGGCTGGGAAGGTAGATCCATGATTTGGGTGCAAATATAAGTCATTTTTGCCTCTGTGAAGCCATTAAACATTCCCTGAAATGTTTTGATCACTTGGTTTGTTTTCCCAATTATCCATTCTCAATTTGGTTCTTGGGACATTTTTGTCCATAGCTAGAACTTGTATTCTGCTGTGAAGTGCATCCCTGTGTTGGGCTGGCTGAGTAATTCAAAGAAACCGATCTATTAGTGGCCTGACTATGTTTGGATGAGATTATTGGCTTGATTGTGGGTGTCTAGTCTTGCTGTGTGTAAGTATGTGTTCCCATCTCTTTGTGAAAAGCATGCTTAGCTCAGGGTTGGAAGTGGTGCTAAGGAATTGAGGACCTCACTGGAATATGGTTGGGTGGAATGTTGTAGCGACATATCTAGTTGCGAGGAAGCTTCTTCTCAAGATAATTATTTTCTTATGTATTTAATCTGTGCAACTCTATTTGCTTGTTTTATGAATTATGGACATGTTGAATGCTTGAATGAATGATCTTTGCTTCCGCAGTATAATTGCATTTGTTATGCATATGTGCATGTATTTCATTTCAATGAATTTTATATTATGTTCATGGGCATATATTTCCCATTTGATATCAGCAACATTGTTTTTCGTGTCTTCTCCATCGAGTAGAGGGGAGGGATGGATTATTTGAAGGAACCATATATATCTAAAAGTGTATAAATGTTGGTGAATATTACCAATTCGTAAAACGCCAACTATAAAATTATTGGCGATATTTTTCAAAAAATATTTTAATTTCCAAGGATTTTATATCGTTTTTATAATAATTTGGTGATTTTTAGGGTGAAAATAATTTACCCCATCAAAATTAGGCAAAACAGGGCTTCAAAAAATGCAAAATGGTGAATGTTTTTTGGAAGAAAAACATGGAAAAATAGCCCATTGGGATAAAATTCGCCCCTAATATTTTCCCTGAGGGGAGGGGAGGGGACAACAACCTCCAGAAAACCAGCTGCACTTCCTCTTCACTCTCTCACGATATCTCTCACACAATCACAAAGATATTTTTACAACATTACAATACAATACAATACCTAGTCCTATTACAATGGTTTCCTTTTATATGGGAATTACCATGGGAAAATACCACGGGTCACCCAATACCATGGGCCTGTAAACTATTGGCCAAGAAAACATCGAAAAAATTTCTTTCAGGGGATTCTCCCTTGAACCCTTGCCAGGTGGAGGAACCCCCCCTCCCCCCCCTCCCCCCCTATTGAGATGAGTGTATAGTAAAACGAGGGTACAAACATGGATAAACAATAACATATCTGAATCAGGGAGTGTTGGGTGTTATAAGATCTTAATTAATTCACCAAATATTTAATTATCGACCGAGGTTTGTAATCTTAGAGCTGATACAAAATATATGCAAAGTTAGAAAGGTTCCTAAGGTGTCGTGGAAATATTTTAATAAAGAAAATATTGAAAGATCTTTCAAAATGAAAAACTGAGTCAAACAATGGAAATTCAACTACTAAGGTAATTAGGCTAGGACACATGTACTAGATTAGAGCAGTATCAAGCTATACTACTCTACTCTAGCAACCATAAACTACGTATTTTATCAATAACACTATCTTAAGAAAGTAAACTACTTCTTTACAGTGTACTAACTATCTTGCTTATTAATCTGTGAATTAGAAAGGTTTGGAACATAATTAGAACTCTTACGAAATATTATGTTATGTAATACAATATTATGATTATTTAATTAATCTAAGAAACCCAATAATTAAACTATAGAGAAGGTTTGACAAATACACACTGATTGAACCAATTTATCTAGCTCCACTCTCCTCGATTTTTCTAAGGATATGCATTCATGGTTATCAGTACTGGAGAAGGAGGTGTATCAAAATGGATTTCGAAATAAGTAAAGAAACTGAATGGAATTAGATCTAACTTAACTTCCACAAATATATGCAAACTAAGTAGTGTCCAATTACAGGTGATAGTAAACATTGTGATTTATTCCATAAGCAAATGACTTTAACAGAAAAAAAATATTATGAACAACTAACCTATTAATTAAGAAACAAAACTCTCTTAATAATTACTTGAAAGTTAAAGGTATACTTTTCTTATATGAAACATGTGTGAGGAAAATATGACTTAGAAACAAGTAGAAAATTTTTAAAAAGGAACCAAGTAGAAAAATTCAAAAAAGAAGCAAGTAGAAAAATTAATAAAAAGAAGCAAGTAGAAAAATTAATAAAAAATGTCTTCTCTAAATCCTATTCTGTGAAACTTTTCAATATCCACACAGTGAAGAAAACAGTCCTATGTTATTATCAATTTACAAAGTATTGGTGTGTTTCTTTAGAAATTAACATGTTTAATCCTAGATTCAATATACACAAAGATAAATTAGACTAAGCTAGATATATAATTACCAAACGTTACAACAATAGTGAATAAAAAAGAATCAGAAACAAAAGAGAATAAAGAAAACACAATTCAACACATACTAAGGTAAAAAGGAAGTGAAAGATAGGGATGGAACTTAATAGATACTTTAAATGATCTAGACTAAGGTCCTAATTATAGATATAACCATTGTCTAATTACAAATAGAACATAATTCAAAAGATGAAGAAACATAACTTTAATTAGGTTTAAGACAGAATGGGAAATATTAAAGGCTGGACGAAAGCTTGAATGACAAACTGAACGGATGGTCTGAATGATAGTCCGTATGAGGAAAACCGTGGAAATTAAGAAATAAATGGCCTAGATGATCTAAATATCAGTTGATTTCATGCACATGAGAATAATATGTAAAAAGGACAATAATTGATCATATTCATTAATTGAACTAACAATGGAATGACTTATGCTAATTCATGATTATAAAGAAACTATTGTCTATTGCATTATGAAATAACTAAGGTATAACCAAAGTAAATCTACAGAAAATGAGAATTAATAGAAGTAAACCTACGGTAAACTGAATCTAAGATATGAAAGCAATCCAACTCTATGTAATTATCAATATAAAACTAAACCACAAGCTTGAAGAAAGATAGGAAAGGAAACTAGAGATAAACTATGCTCGCGACTGGTTACTTTAATTCAAGAAGTAGAAACTATACTAACAACAAAACATTACTCGTAATGGAATATATGCTACAGGAAACAAAGAAATGAACAATTTTAAATAACAGGAAACCAATTTGCATAAACAAAATAGAAATAGAAACTACTTATCTGCAAGAAAGAAGATAACAAGAACACACACAGAAATGGAGACCACTGGTTATTGAGGGGCCCTCTCAGCAATCAAGGTGGCATGTTAATCAATCACTCACAGGAACAAGAATAGGTATACATAGCAAAAATAGAACTTATATTAACATCCAAAAAAAAGTTTTTACAGAGCTTCTTTTCTAATGCCAACTGACAGATTTACAAACTAGATAACCCCTTTCTCTCGCTTGGAGGCGATTATATTTAATCTTTACAAGGATGAGCAGGTTGACCCTTTCAGTGGTCGACCTCTCCTAAAATAGTCAATCTTTATGGCGAACAAACAACCATATGAGAATGCGCAGTCTTTATCCTGCTCTCTCCTGCATTGGTTCTCCTTGCGTGTCCTGCGGCATATAGATTGTTGTGGACATTGCCTTGGATTATGGTGTCGAATTGAGAAAGTAGGATGGCAAGTATTCTCAGAGCAAGGACCATCGTAACATCAAACACATGGAAAATAGAACAATTGAAGACCGTTTCATACTTTAATCACTTAGGAATATGCCGACTAACAACGCGTGGGCTGATTGGCATGCTGAATCGCATGTTGGATATGCTCTGCACATATCTAGCGTTAATGCGTTCCCAATGTTAGCTTTTGTAAAGACTATGATATGCAAATAGATTGATATATCAAAGATATTTCCAATTATAACAAAATTGCTCAGTAAAATCATGAAATAATAGAAATAACCCAATACTTGCATAAATTCCAAATGCATTCATACCTAGGGCTGAATGATAAGCTGTATGACAAGAAATATGTAAAAAATGTGACAAAATAGATTCCAAAAGAGTAAATAAAAGCCAAGAATAGTGACAAAACCGGGATTAGCACTTCCCCAAACCAGCGAGATGGTAGGTCCCTCTAAGGAAAAAAAGGAGTTAGGAAGAAGGAAGAGATGCGTCAACAGCTGCCTTCAACTTAGTTGATGAAACATGGGACTTAAATTTCAAATTTTTGGTTTGTGCTATTAAAACAACATGCCTCTCTTGTTGAGAGTCATGTGAAAAATTTATGGCCTTGTTAAGGTCCTCAATAGTCCTAACTTGAATATGCAAATCCTTATTCTCTTGTCGAAGATATGAAATTATCTTGACATACTCTTCATTGCGACTTATCGATCGTGCCAATTGTTGAGTTAATTGGTCTATAGTTGGATGATGGGGAGTGGATGGATCTGTGGGCTGCTTGAATTCTGGGTGCAAACTCAATTCCCTTTATGGTGTCTCAAGATCAACATAGGGGATTTGTCCTTCAGGGCTCATGCCCTGAGTAGGTGTAAGGATAGTCTCACGAGCAACATCTTTGAGCAGCTTGATTGAAACACTAGCCAATGTGAACAAAGGTGAATCAATGACAGGTTTATCTACTTCGGGCTCACTGTCTACCTGACCTGTGGTCTTGACGATGGGCTAAACAGTAGACTAGACAGACTTTTCCTTCTATCTTTTTGTGCAAGCTCAGGGAAAAGGTAAAAAATTAGAAGACACGAGTTTGACAGGGGCATGTGAACATGAAGGGGAACTTGCCTCTGGTATATCATCATCAATGTGGACAATTTTGGGGCTTTTAATCTATGTGGAAGGGTTTTGACTAGATTCACAGTTATGGGCATGCCTAGGGTGTTTTCAAATATTTAGGTGAGGGTTTAGGACTTTAGACACAAAATTATCCCAAGTCCGATTCCTTTCTTTGAGATAATGCAATATTAAGAGTTTAATCAAACTATGGTGATAGAAACTTCCCCAAGGGTTAACTATTCTCTTTCTAACCTGACTTGACATTTTCTCCAAACACTTGAGAAAATAAAATGGGAAATTGAGGAACTGTTGATTAACCAAATGGGCTAGTAAGAAAAGATGACAAGCTTTGAAAACATTAAACTTATCCTCGCAGGTGACGAGGCAAATAATTATGATTAGAGAGTTGATATATTCTATATTAATCCATTCTAAGTGAAATCGTAACCCATATTAAGAGAAAACTCGTAGGTCAACCATGGAAGAATAAAATGTTTATGCCAATGAATGCCTTCTATGGTGAGCTTATTTGCGACAACAATGGTCTCTTCAGTTACTGGAAAAAGGAGATGACCAACCCTAGTCATTTTTCCATCAATTCCTTTTGCAAAAATCAGTGAATTTTCTTCATCATACCCTTGTAGAAGATGTAGAAATGGGTTCCATCCCGCGTGGAAGAAAATATCCCTGCATTCTTGAAATTCTGGCATATGGAACAAATATTGGTAGCTTTCGGGCTCAAGGCAGTTAGGCATTGTTCAAACAGAGGAACAATTGCAAGGCTTGCATAGGATATAAGAAAATGGTGGATAAACGACTCTTCAAGGACGAAGATGAGTGAGGGTGACATAATGGAATGAATACACAAGGGCATCAGTTTAAAATGTGATCCATTCGGGTGATTGAATGATCACGGAAAGAGACTTGGCACATTTAAGCGATCATGCCATGATGGAAAATCTTGAATCGCGTGTCGTCAAAAAGATGTGTGTGTTAATGAATTCATAGGGTTTTAGTAAATTCAACCATGTCCAAAGATAAAATTTGGACAGGTTGAATACATTACTCAATACAATTCCATAAAGTCACATTCAAAATCATAATAACTAGAATTAACAAGATGATAGGTCACTTGATGGTTCCTGCCAGTAATTGGGTAAGAGGATAAAGGTACTGATAGTGTAATGATAATTTAAAATATCATACAATCATATCACACTCGTATAGAGTTTAAACGAGATCATATTATGTAAAAATCGTAATAAAAATTATAGGTTGAAATTAGTCCTAATAAAATCATAATACGTGTGTAAGCATGTGAATAAGGCTCCATAATTATGAATATGATGCAGCCAATTAAAATATTTTCCAGTAAAACCAAAAGGATTTGACATTTTGACAGAAAGCCATTATAATGGTATAATTTTCATTCAAGCGTCATTTGAGCTTCCATTTGGAACTTCATTTGAACCTTCATTCGACGCTTCAAATAGACCTTTTGTTAAAAATTACAGCTTACTAGGTATGACTGCTACTAATTATGCAGTAAAATTTCTGGGCTGTGGGAACAAAATATAAATCATCTTTTGTAAACCTCTATTGCATTGTTCCTCATGGATTAAAATAGTCTTCTGTTAATTGCATTATCTTGAAAAAAATATGAAAACATCTATACTTTTGTCATAAATAAACAAGACTTTCTATAAACATTCATAAAGTAAAAACAACCATTCAAAAACTTTCTAAGATTCCCCCAAACCAAAAATATGGCATGTCCTCAAGCCATCAAAGAAAATCCGACTGAGTTCCAAATAATATAACAAATAGTGTTAAAAATGCTGCTATTATTATTAAGAAAAAGAAATACTAACTATTAAATGGATATTATTCAGATATATATTTTCATAAAAAATAATAGTGCTTAAGAAGATTATACAAATAACAAGAGTATAATTGATGTGAAAATGCCATAGGAGTAACTAGTCATCCATGCCTCATTTGAAGGATATCTTGTCATCTAAAGAATATTTTGAGTTCACTCTCGAGTTCGTGATATGAGAGAGTCCCAATTCCAACTTACAACTATTCTCAAATGACATGATGAAGAATTGGCCTAAACATGTATGGTTCTTTTTTCTGCTTTATTTATTTAGTATTTTTTTGTTTTACGAACCATGTGCATAGTATTGCATTAACCAGACCTCTTTTACCCGATATTGCCCCACAGATAGGAGGAATGTTCAGTACCTTAGTGGGTTTATCTTGGTACCATGCAAGCATAGCTCTGCTTCTAGTGAGCCTATTCAGTACCCTGACGAGTTTACTTGCACTTACCAGGCTTCCTTGCTTAAAGATATTACTTAGCATGGACCCACTGCCAGCAATCCTATTCAGTACTCCAGCGGGTTTGCTTTGTATAATTTTTTTTTTTAACACATGGATCTCGATTGGTACTTAGAGTGAGCTAAGCCTGCTAAACACACAATTCATATTTATGAATGCGAATCTTATAAGTAAAGAAAAGTTTATAATGGCCTAAATTATAAATCATGTCAAAAGATAATAACTTGAAGTTGTTTTTGGACTACTCAATCTATCGTCTTCACAAAAAGGAGTAATGTTCCCCACAAGTAGGAATTCCACTTATTCTTGAGTTTTCTCAAAAATCCTTAAGAGACAAGTTTAGATAATGAGTTTAGGATGAAAGAGTAGTCCTTAGGTGTAAAATAGAACTTTGAGTCATATGATGATGAAAATAGGTCTTAAGCAATTTTTTTAATGATAAGTCAGAAATATACATATCTGAATCAATCACCATAAAATCATAAGGAATTATCAAAGCAAGTGGGTAGAAACAATATAGGGAATATTGGAATTTTCTTATAACTCCCTATTTAAAAAAATTAGGCTGAATTATAAGTTCTTAGAGAACTTCCCTTTTTAGGAAACATTTCATGGGTTGGTTATAAAAACAAGGCTCTTATAATCAAACTGCAAAACTGGTTGTTATATGATTCAAATCTTTATTCGCAACAAAAACTTATGGATCGAGAAAAACTCATATAAATTTTATCAAAATTTAGATAAAGGAAAAGAGCCTTTCTGTTTTATTTGACAAAATTCCATAAGCTGATTATACAACCAAATTCCATGCATAAATGTAGTCAGCTTATCAAAAATGTCTTTTATTTATTAAAGAAGTAAATATATATTTACATATGTACGTAAAAATAACACAAAATAGTTTAAGAATCAGGAGGAGGACGAATGACTTCCTCTTCAACCAGCTCTATCTCCTTTTGTTGTAAGACATTCTTCACGAAATATTGTCTAGATATTGGTTGATGGTAAATTCTAAATTTGTGTCCATTAACAACAAAGGAAATTTGTGAATCATCGATTTTCTTAATCTCTACTGACCCATTATCGAAGGTTGTAACTACCTCATATGGACCCATCCAACGGGTAGTTAATTTTCCTTTGAATTTTTTATACCTTGAGTCAAATAACAATGCCCAATATCTAGTATTAAACTTATTTTGATTAATAAATTTATCATGCCATTTATTTCATTGATTTTGTATTAACATTGTCCTTTGGAGTGCATCTTTCCTAATCTCATCTAATTCGTTAATCTATAAGATTCATTGTTTATGTGCCTCTTCTAAATCCATACCTAATTTCATAGCCATATGAAAAGTCTTAACTTGGAATTCAATAGGTAAAAGAACTTGTTTCCCATAAACTACTTCATAGGGTGTATGTCTGGTAGTATTTATCCAAGTTATTTTAAAGGCCCACAAAGCCGTTGGGAGTCTGTCTTCCCAATCTTTATGATGTAGCTGAATAGTTTTGGTTAAGATAGATTCCAATACCTTATTGGTTGATTCTACCTGGCCATTGGCTTGTGGATGGTAAGGTGAGGATTTTTAATGTCGTATAATATATTTTGTGGTAATCTCTTTCATTAATTTAGAGGTGAATTTAGAACCTTGCTCAGTAACGATTTCTCTAGGAACACCAGATCGAGCTAATATATATTCATATATGAATTCTACCACAGATTTCTCTGTAGCTCAAAACAAAGCTTTAACTTCTACCCATTTGGTGACATAATATGTGCAAACTAGGATTTATTTCTTCTTATGGTACATGGGATATATTAGTCCTACAAAATCAAGAGCTCACTTCTCAAAAGGCCCAATCATGAGCTGAGGCTATAAAGGCATCTCGTTTGATGACATAGGTCTACCCATTCTTTAGCAACTATCACATCCTGTAATATATCTGGTAGCATCCTTAAAAATTCTTGGCTAGTAATAACCAGAATGCAATACTTTGTATCTCATATGCTTGTCAGAAAAGTGTCCCCCACATGGCCCATCATGGCATGCACAGAGGATTTATGTCATCTTGTCCTCCTGTACACATCGTCTAATAATAAGATCTGGGCCGATATGGAAGAAGTCATTATCAACCCAGGAGTAACTAGAAATCTGGATGACAATTCAATGTTTCTCATGCGAAAACAAGTGGTTTGGTAACTTCCTAGTTTCCAAATAATTAGCAATGTGCGCAAACCAAGGGGTTTGAATAGACAAAGAAAATAGATGTTCATCAAGGAAAGTATCATCAACTGGTTTAGCACCATCATCATGTTGAATACAAGAGAGGAAATCTGCTACCAAATTTTCTCTACCAGGTCGATCGACAATAGTGATATTAAATTCTCGTAAAGAAGAAGGCATCGGGTCACTCTACCATTGGTAATTGGTTTATTCATTAAAAATCTAATGGAAAAATAGTCTGTATGCACAAAAACTTCATATCTTGTGATGCAATTATGGAACTTATTAATAGAGTAGACTACTGCTAGAAACTCCTTCTCAGTAATAGTGTATTTTAGTTCAGAAGGCGTCATATTTTTGGTAATAAAATATATGGAATAAGATGCTTGGACCTCTTTATGACCAAGAACTCCTTCTATGGATATGTCAGAAGCATCGGTGGATATATGAAAAGGAAGGGACCAATCAGGACCCCTCATTATTGGTTCCATTGATAGTTTATCTTTTAAGACCTCAAAAGCACTTTGGCATGATTCGGTCCATTGGAACTCTATATCCTTCATAATCAATTTAAACAGTGGTGCAACTATTTTAGTGAAATTTTCAATAAAAAGACGATAGTAGCCCACATGAATAAGATATCTTCTTACTTCCTTTCGAGTTTTTGGAGAGGGGAGACCAACAATTACTTCTATCTTTGCAGGGTCTACCTTGATCCCTTGTGAGGAAACATGATGCCCCAAAACTATGCCTTCTATTAATATCATTTTACATTTTTCATGACTTAGGGATATATTTGTTTCCTGAAATCAGATCAAGGATTTTTCAATATTATCGAGATATTCTTGAAAGGTATTACCATAGCCTATAAAATCATCCATATACACCTCTACACAATCGTGTATAAGATCCGCAAAAATTCGTAAAACTGCACGCTGAAAAGTGGTAGGTGCATTACATAAGCCAAATGGAAAAACTCTATAGGAATATGTCCCCCAAGTACATGTAAAAGTGGTGTTATCTTGATCATTAGGTGCTATAAAAATCTCATTGTATCCACTATATCCATCGAGAAAAGAAAAATATTTTTTTGCCAGACAAGGTATCTACCACTTGGTCAATGAAGGACAAAGGAAAGTAGTCCTTAAGGGTGGATTTATTCAGTTCTATGAAGTCAACACAAATAACCCATTTCCTTGTGACATTCTTTGAGACTACCACTAGAGGAGATACTCATTTACAATCTGAAATTGGGTAAATGAAACTAGCATTGAGGAGTTTTTGTAACTCTAATTTAACTATGTCTTTCAAAGCAGGGTTCATACTCCTATGAGGCTGCCTTATAGGGGATATACTAGAATCCATGCAAATATGGTGAATACAAGTGTCAGGGTGTATACCTTTCATGTCATTGTATTCCCATGAAAATACTTCAGATTGGATTTTAAGGACCTTAAGCAATTGTTCTTGTTAACTCTCGGTTAACCCTACATTTATGTGTAAAACTTTTCCAGGGCTGACTTTACAAGGCATGGTATAAGACCCCATATTGTCTTCAATTTCAAAGACACATGGTGTATTCATGAATGTTGATAGGGCCATATTTTCTTGAAACTCATCCCCAAAAATTTGATCAAATTGAGCAAAATACTGAGGAAAATCTATACAAGTTGTTGAAGGGACAAATTGGTTTAACACATTCTCAGTAGTCTGCTCCTGAAGTGCCCAGGATTAGTCACTAGGAAATAATATATCTTCAATATTTTCATCCCCAAAGGTGAAATATAACTACCACAAGGTTTCAGTTACAGGTTGTGCTGGGTGGTATAAAGATAGTTTTTGTGTGGACAACCCATTATAAATGATAATTTCCCTGTCCCCACATCCTATGAAGGCATTGGAATAGGAAACGATGGCCTTCCCAGTATAATAGGATTTCATTTAGAAGGATCCTTTCATTCTACTACCATGAAATCAATAGGATATTATCATGAGGCTACTGATACAACAATGTCAACCAAAACCCTAGCAAGTTTTACCATAGTGCAGTCTGCTTGTTCTAGAATTAGGGGGGTTTGTTAGAGAAATTGTCCCAACTATAAAACTTCTAAGACTACAGTGGTCATCATATTAATAAAAGATCCTAAATCAATATGTGTATTGTCTATGGAATTATTATTTACAATAAAAGTCACTACTGGATTCCCTGGATTTGTATACTTCATAATTCCAGACTAGTTGGTCATACATTCAGACATTTATCCTATTGTTAGAATAATCAACCCATAGTTTACCCACTTAGACATTAATTTAATTATTTTTGTCTTATTAGCCTAGTTCATGTGTCCCACCTTGTGCAAGTTATCTTTTACCTATCCATAGTGGTCAAACTTGCCTTATTTGACTCATGTAGCACATGGGAAATCCCAAGGAATCAAATCTACTTTATTCCTGGCCTCCTAGGTGCCCTTCTGCTTTTTCTGCTTTATTCCCTGCTTTTTCAGTGTTTTAAGGAAAATGGAAAAGCTAGACTAGGTGAGGTGAACTAGTTTTTTTTCCTCTTCATCCTCCACTCTTTTCTCCTTCCAAAAGCATGTATGAGCTTCCATTCCACCACTCTTTAGATTTCCTAAGCCTTTTTTCCAATTCATGAGCTCCATGACATATTTGGGATCAGCTTTTTACACCTATGGGGGATTTGTTTATTTTTATTAAGCCTGCTTTATGCTAGATTCAAATTGCTCCTCATGCATTCAAATCCATGATGTATGTTATTTATTCAACAACCTATTATGTTACAAGTTTGGCTATTGTACATTGATTTAATACAGTTTAGTGTTCATCTCCAATTTCAGTCTCTTTTGTGAGTGATTTTGCATGATCAATTGTTAATTGTTGTGATTAAAATTAATCTATCATTGCGTTCAATTTACACATGGTATCAGAGCCACTGTAGATTGTTTTCTCTCCTCCAAAATTGTTTTGCAGGTTCGACATCAGTGACTAGGAGCCTTCTACTAATAGCCGGGACATATTTTCTAAGCTATGGATCAATCACAGAAAATTATCTTGACTCCCTTCAATTTATTTGAATGGAAATCAGATATGGAGATACTATTGAGAGCGAAAGGCCTCTACAAGGTGACTATGGCAACAAAAGCAGAGCCCAATGCAGCTGCAGAGAAGATAAAATGGCACAACAGGAGGGATGAGGGCTATGGTCTCCTGTGTCTGAGTATTTCCAGAGACCTCCTTTTCCATCTTTATGGATTGACATCATCGAATGAATTATGGGAGAATATTTTTGATCTTTTTGGAAAGACAGATGAGATGAGGGGACATCAAATTGAAAATGAGCTGATTTCTCTGAGTCCAAATAGCTTTGAATCCCTGCAGCTATATTTCTCCAAGTTCAAAGCACTAGTTTTGCAGCTGAAACAGTGTGGGATCAAAAAGAAAGATGATCAGCTCATCCTGGCCATCCTCTTGAAGCTAGGCCCTGACTATTCAGTGTTTGTTTCGACCTTCTATGCCACAAAACTGACAGCTCGAACCTGGAAGATGCCTAGCCTTGCAGATTTCATGGAATCTCTCACACAATAATAGGATAAGATGGTGATGATGGGTACCATCAAACCATCCAAAGATCAATATCTGATTGCTAGAGATTCGAAGGTGGATTCAAAAAGAAAAAAGAAAGCTAAAAAGCCACCTGAGCAAAAGAGAGACAAGAAACAGTCTCCGGAGGAGCCACAAGGTTCCAAGAAGAACTACCAGAAGAAGAAAAACAAAGGTGAAATGAGAAAGTGCGCATACTGCAATAAGGGAAATCACACTGAAAGCTCTTGTATGAAGAAGCAAATAGGCATGCTAACCCAACTCCTAGAGAAGAATGGCATCTCCCTTCCAAACAACTCAAAGAAGAGAGAAGGAGGATCAAGTTCAGATGACAGAGAGAGAGTTCATGCATTGGTTGCTGGCACAACAAGCTCACCCAGTTTTATCATCGATTCTAGAGCTTCAAGACACATGGTTTCGACCAAGGAGGCCTTCTCCTCACTTGACAAGTCGAAAGGACCATCTATAGTACTGGGAGATGACTCTCTCACTGAAAGTTTGGGCAAAGGGAGGATTGATCTTGATCATGGTCAGTTCAGCAATGTGTTGTATGTGCCTAGTCTTTCCTCCAACCTCTTGTCAGTGTACCAGATGACCCACACTGGGTATCCTAAGAAATTCATCTTCTCCCCTGATGAAGTTGAGATCACAGAGATCTCAACTGGTAGAGTCATTGCAAAAGGAGTTGCGAATCATGCTCAAAAGGTATACATGTTCTCACACTTCCTACCTTACTCAAACCCCTCTGCTCTTCTGATTCATGCTAATGAAGCCAACAAGCTTTGGCATGAAATATTTGGCCACCTAAAATACAAATATATTTCTGATATTAGTGAAAAAGAGATGTTCATAGGGTTTCCCAAGATAAAATTTTCCAAAGGAGTCTGCCAAGGTTGTATCCTAGGAAAACACCCAGAGCATAAATTTGAGAGAGCTAGTCATGAGAGAACCTCTGCACCCCTCGAGCTGATCCACAGTGATGTTGCTGGCCCATTCCCTCATATGTCCATGATTCAGGCAAAATATGCATTGAATTTCATTGATGAATTTTCCAGGTATTGCTGGGTTCACTTCCTGAAACACAAGTCTGAAGTTTTTGGCCTATTCAAAGTCTTTAAGGCTTTGGTTGAGAACCAGTCGGGAAGGAAAATCAAGGCCCTCAGATCTGACAATAGTGGTGAGTATTTCAAGTTTGATTTTATTAATTATTGTGCAGATTTAGGTATTCAGATGTAGCATTCTATCCCTTACACACCACATCAAAATGGTGTTGCTAAGAGGAAGAACAGATCACTGAAGGAGATGGCAACATGCATCATGGAGGCCAAAAATTTTCCACCAAAGTAATGGGCCGAAGCTATCAACTGTGCAGCCTATATTCAGAATAGGGTGCCTCACAAACAAATTGATGGTATGAATCCCTTCGAAGCATGGAGTGGGCACAAGCCAGATGTGACCCATTTCAAGATTTTTGGCTCAAAGGCTTGGGCTAGAATTCCAACAGAGAAGAGGAAGGCTTTGCAGCCCCAAAGCGAAGAGTGTCTTTTTGTTGGATACTTTGAAGATTCAAAAGGGTACAAACTGATAAATTTTATCACTAACAAATCCTTCATCGAAAGGTGTGTTTAGTTTGAAGAAGAACCCCTTGCAGCAGTGGAAGTTGGAGAAGCCTCTTCTCCACCTGAACCTCAAGAAGTAAGTAAAGAGTTTGTTGAACATGCTGATTCTGATTTGTCTTATGGATATGATTTTATTTCATGCCCTAACAGCCCTATAAGTCCAAAATGGTCAGCCAAGACACTACATGCAGCAGGAGAGCTAGATGGGGATCCCAATGACCCAAGGAGGACTAGATCTCAATTTGAGAGTGGTCTGTGCATGAAGGATCCTATGTTTGCTGAAAAATGATATTTGATGGTGGATTATTATCCTCAAACATATGAAGAAGCAGCAGGAGATCCAAGATGGCAAACAACCATGAAGGAGGAGTTCGGCTCACTCCAGAAGAGCAACACATGGGAGCTAGTGGATCTTCCCCCAGGGAGAAAGTTAGTCCAGTGTAAGTGGGTCTATAAGACCAAATTTTCTGCTGATGGTTCACCACTGAAGTACAAGGAAATATTGGTATCCAAGGGCTACTCACAAGTTCATGGCATAGATTACAATGAGACCTTTGCCCCAGTGGAAAAGATGGATTCGATCAGGCTAGCCTTAGCCATTGCAGCCTCAAGGAAATGGGAGGTACATCACATGGATGTAAAATGTGCCTTCTTGAATGGAGATCTCACTGAAGAGATATATATGTAGCAGCCTCAAGGTTTTTCTACTAACCCTTCTCTTGTGTGCAGGTTGAGAAAGTCATTGTATGGGCTAAAGCAAGCCCCTAGGGCTTGGTATGCCAAGATCGATAGCTTCTTGCTATCACTGAATTTTGTTCGGTGCAAATCAGATCCAAATGTCTATTTGAAGTTAGTTAATGGTTCATTAATGATCATTGTGTTATATGTTGATGACCTCCTCATTACAGGAAGCTCAAAGGCTGAGATTGCTTCCTTAAAAGGAGCTATGAACCAAGCCTTTTCCATGACAGATTTGGGGCTCTTAAGTCAATTTTTGGGGCTTGATATTGCTCAAACCAAAGATGGAATCAAGGTGCACCAGTCCAAATATGCCTTGGAATTGTTGAACAAATTCAGAATGCAGTATTGCAAAGCAAGCAAAAATACTTTCCTTTCAGTAGTGAAGCTGGAAGAAGTTGATTCTTCACCTATGGTAAACAATACACTGTATAGGCAATTGATTGGATGTTTGTTGTATCTGACACATACTAGACCTGATCTTTGTTATGCAGTAAGTGTGGCTTCTCTTCTGTTCATCTTCAGAACAAGTAGCTGATATATTCACCAAAGAATTTTGTGAGAAGACCTTCAGCAATCTCAAATCACTGCTAGGGATTACTAATCATGCTGTAAAGCATGAGTGAAGACAAGATTCCAAAATTTTGTTTTACACTCCATGTTTAAGGGAGGATTTTCCCAAGTTGGTTTTGCCTCTTTCCTTGTTTAAATGGACATGCAGTATGTAAAGGGTGACTAAGCCTTATTGCTAGGCCCTATAATTTTCTAATATATTACTCATAAGTCAGGCTTAAGGGGGGGTGTTAGAATAATCAACCCATAGTTTACCCACTTAGGAATTAATTTAAGTATTTTTGTCTTATTAGCCTAGTTCATGTGTCCCACCTTGTGCAAGTTGTCTTTTACCTATCCATAGTGGTCAAACTTGCCTTATTTGACTCATGTAGCGCATGGGAAAGCCCAAGGAATAAAATATGCTTTATTCCTGGCCTCCTAGGTGCCCTTCTACTTTTTTTGCTTTATTCCCTGCTTTTTCAGTGTTTTAAGGAAAATGGAAAAGCTAGACTAGGTGAGGTGAACTAGTTTTTTGTCCTCTTCATTCTCCACTTTTTTCTCCTTGAAAAAGCATGTATGAGCTGCCATTCCACCACTCTTTAGCTTGCCTAATCCTTTTTTCCAATTCATGAGCTCCATGACAGATTTGGGATCATCTTTTTACACCTACGGGGAATTTGCTTATTTTTAGTAAGCCTGCTTTATGCTAGATTCGAATTGCTCCTCATGCATTCGAATCCCTAATGTATGTTATTTATTCAGAAACCTATTATGTTACAAGGTTGGCTATTGTACACTGAGTTAATATAGTTTAGCGTTAAGCTCCAATTTCAGTCTCTTTTGTGAGTGATTTTGCATGATCAATTGTTAATTGTTGTGAGTAAAATTAATCTATCACTGGGTTCAATTTCCACACCTATAACATGAATAGTGGGGTGATTATTTTGTTTCTTTCCTGGTTTCTTAATGCAAAGTTCCTTTATTACCTTAGTATAAATTGGTATACCCTTAATATCTTGTAATAGAGGGCTCTTGACACAAACATTTTTTAATTCATTCAAAATATCGTACTCAGGATGGATTACAGGTTTTTCTATTGCTAATCGTTCCAGAAATGGAGGGATTCTTTACTCTTGAGTTGGTTCTTGCTGAGGATGGGTATGCACTAGAATATTTGGCATATACTAGAAAATAGTATCATTCATGAATTCATTAGGGTCTTCTAACTCTTCAGTCTCTTCACAAATGATGACTGATGACTAGGGTCTGTCATTCACAACTCTTCCAAATCGTAATTGTATCTCATGTACAAGTGGAGTCGAAATAACATAGGATGGAAGAGTTTGCAAATCAATGTTGTTAAGAAATTGAGATGGCTTATTATTTGGATTAGGCATTGGCTGTGCAGGTAACAATGTAGGTCATGGAGGGTTTGTATTCGGGGAATGATGAGGTTGTTGTGTAATAAAGGGGACTAGAGGCACAAATCCTGGTAAACATTTCTGGGCATTGGTTGAATGTTGAGGATGAGTATTATTAGATGTATATACAGGAAGTGACTGGGGGTAGGACTTTCCCCTCCACCCATGTGCCTAATACTGGTGCTGAGTAAAATGAAGAGGAGGAGGATACCAGGGTGGCCAATGCTGCCAACTTGTAGTGTTCCAATGTTGAGGTGGTTAGTAGGGTTGGTAATAAGGTGGGGAATGTGGTGACAAATTCTGATATGGTAGTGGGTCCCTTGGTTTCCAAGGAGACCTTCTAGATGTTTCACTAATATCCTCACTTTTATATATGGCTTGTAACCCAGGAAACAATGGGAAATTGTCTGTTGGATGCTCCTCCGTACAAATGTGACATACAGAGATATTGTTTAATGGGAATTCCCATTAGGGATGTTTAGTTATGCATCTCAGATAGAAAATGCTCATCATTGCACATTCCTGTTTTTGTCTTTTGTTAGCTTGCAATGCATCTAGTTGGGAACCCATTGCTCCTAGAATATCATTTTTGAATTTTTCCAATAGGTTTCCTAACTCTATCCTTGTGACTCCTCCTGAACAAGGATTATTTCCTTTTAGATTTCTATTCTAAGGCTCTCTAATATTTCTCCCATCTTTCCCCCTACTTCTAGAGTAATTTCTACACATCTCCTCAATATATGCCAAGGATTTGTGGGAGACATCGTCAGATTCCATGAGATTAAGGCTTTCTACCAGGTCTTCTGAGATCCCTTTAAGAAAGAGTGTTTGTACTACATATTCTCAAAGGTCATTATGTTTATATTTATGTAATGTGTAAATAAATATTTCGAGATAGTATTCCAAGTTCTCTTCTTTGAGTTGCTGTATCTTAAAAATATCATTTCGAGAGTCTATGGGTTTTCAATACTCCTGATATTTATACAAGAATGTAGTTTTCATATCTTCACAAGTAACGATATTATATTTTTCCCATGAACCATCTTAAAGTAGAGTCTTTCAATGTATAAGGAAAAAGTTTTAATTTGTGACCATATTGTAGATAGTTATAACTTATATAGAGGATGTCAAACTCGAACAAAAATGTGTCCAGGTCTTCATTAATCTTCCCATAGAAAGTAGGTAAAGATGAAGGAGGGGTGTTGTTCATATTTACATCTTGTGCAGTGTCTAAAATAGGGAACTTGAAGGTAGTATCGGTTTTATTTTCTCGTCCCCCTTCATCATTTCTAACCTCGTCATGATATTCATTCTCTCCTCGTCTCTCCATGTAGGTTTGATTCCTAAAGAATGTGTACCTAGGAGCCTCCTTTTGAGGTGATAATGGGGCATCTCAATGTTCTTGTTTGGGGGAGATATTCTTATGATCAAATGTGTTTTTGTTAAGTTCTATAGGGATGGTAGGTACTATTGTGGAGGTTTCAATATGTGAAATAACTGTGTTTATTGAGCTTCCAAAGAGATCTTGTACCTGGGAAGGATCAATAAAATTAATAAAGTTAGGATCCCCCATGAACAAGAAAGTTGTATAGTTTGGTTTCTACACTAGTGGAGGGTTGAGGATTTCCAATGGATGGCCCTCTTGGACTTCTTCAGAAATGGGGTCTTTAGGATAGCCTGCTATGTTTTCTTCACCATCTATGGTTTCTCCTCTAATGTATTTAGGTTTCCAAGTAGAACTACTTCCTATGTGGTTTCTCTGATTCCTTTCTGTTAAGTTAGTGGTTGGGGTATTTCGTCCCTTGTAAAGGTTAGTAGGAATTTTAACAAGGTTTTGGGAGCTAGTTCTAACATATCCACCCCTCAAATATCTAAGTCTGTTCATGAAAATCTAAACTAAAAAGAAATCCTATAATATGACTATTATAACAAATACATAGGTTCTTACCTCTCGTCTTACTACTCCCTCGCCACCAGCCTATTGCTAAAATTCATACATCGATTCTACTTATTCTACCTTAGAGAACAACTCCCCGACAATGACGCCAAAAATGTTGGGTGTTATAATGTCTTAATTAATTAACCAAATATTCAATTATCAACTGAGGTTTGTAATCATTGAGATGATACAAAATACATGCAAAGGTAGAAAGTTTCCTAAGGTGTCGTGGAAATATTTTAATAAAGAAAAGATTGAAAGATCTTTCAAAATGAAAAACCAACTCAAACTTTGGAAATTCAACTACTAAGGTAATTAGGCTAGGAGACATGTACTATATTAGAAGAGTATCAAGATATACTACTCTACTCTATCAACCATAAACTACGTATTTTATAAATAACACTATTCTAAGAAAGTAAACTACTTCTCTACAGTGTACTAACTATCCTGGTTCTCAATCTGTGAATTATAAAGGTTTGGAACATAATTATAACTCTTACTAAAGGTTATGGTATGTAATACAATATTATTATTATTTAATTAATCTAAGAAACCCAATAACTAAACTATCTAGGTGGTTTGACAAATACACGATGATTGAACCAATTTATCTATCTCCACTCTCCTTGATTGTTTCGAGGATATGCATTCATGGTTATCGGTACTAGAGAAGGAGGTGTATAAAAATGGATTTCAAAAGAAGTAAAGAAACTAAATGGAATTCGATCTAACTTAACTTCCACAACTATATGAAAACTAATTAGTGTCCAATTATAGGTGATAGTAAACATTTTGATTTATTCCATAAGCAAATGACTTTAACAGAAAAAAGATATTATGAACAACTAACCTATTAATTAAGAAACAAAACTCTTTTAATAATTACTTGAAAGTTAAAGGTATACTTTTCTTATATGAAACATGTGTGAGGAAAATATGAGTTAGAAACAAGTATAAAAATTAATAAAAAATGTCTTCTCTAAATCCTATTCGATGAAACTTTTTCAGTATCCACACAATGAAGAAAATAGGTCCTATGCTATGATCAATTTACAAAGTACTGGTGTGTTTCTCTAGAAATTAACATGTTTAATTCTATATTCAATATACACAAAGATAAATTATACTACGCTAGAGATATAATTATGAAACATTGCAAAAGTAGCGAATAAAAAAGAATCAGAAACAAAAGAGACAAAACAAAACACAATTCAACACATACTAAGGTAAAAAGGATGTGAACGATATGGATGTCACTTAATAGACACTTTAAATGATCTATACTAATGTCCTAATTATATATATAACCATTGTCTAATTACAATCAGAACATAATTCAAAATCCGAAGAAACAGAACTTTAAAGAGGTTTAAGACAAAATGGGAAATATTAAAGGTTGGACAAAAGGCTGAATGGCAGACTAAATGGATGATCTGAATGACAATGCATATGAGAAAAAAATGGAAATTAATAAATAAATGCCCGAAATGATCTAAATATCAGCTGATTTCGTGCACATGAGAATAAGATGTATAAAGGATAGTAATTGATCTTATTTAGTAATTGAAGTAACAATGGAATGACTTATGCTAATTCATGATTATAGAGAAACTATTATCTATTACGTTATGAAATAACTAAGGTATAACCAAAGTAAATCTACAACAAAATGAGAATTAACAGAACTAAAACTAGTGTAAACTGAATCTGATATATGAAAGAAATCCAACTCTATGTAATTATCAATATAAAACTAAACCACAAGATGGAAGAAAGACTGGAAAGGAAACTAGAGATAAACTATGAGCGTGACCGATTACTTTAACTCAAGAGATAGGAACTATACTAACAACAAAACATTACTTATAATGGAATATATGCTATAGGAAACAAAGAAATGAACAATTTAAAATAGCAAGAAACCAATTTGCAAAAACAAAACGGAAATAGAGATTGCTTATGTGCGAGAAAGAAGATAACAAGAACACACACATAAATGGAGAACATTAGTTGTTGAGGGGACCTATCAGCAATCAGGGTGGTGTTTTAATCAATCACTCACATGAACAAGAACATATATACGCAATGAAAATAGAACTTATATTAACATGAAGAACAGATTTTTTATAGAGATTCTTTTCTAGTGCTGACTAATAGATTTACCAACTAGCTAACCCATTTCTCTCGCTTGGAGCCAAATATATATAATCTTTACAAGGATGATAGGGTTAACCATTTTAGTGGTATATCAATCCTAAAATAGTCTATCTTTATGGAAAACAAACAACCATACAACAACACGTAGTCTTCCTCCTTCTCTCTTGTGCATCGGTTTTCCTCATGTGTCTTGTGGCGTATAGATTCTCGTCGATGTGGCCTTGGATTATGGTGTTGAATGGAGAAATTGGGATGGTGAGAATTATCAAAGCAAGGACCATCGTAACATCCAACACGTGGAAAATAGAATAGCTGAAGACCGTTTTGTACTTTAATCATTTAGGAATATGCCAACTAACAACGTGCAGGATGATCGAGAGGCTGAATGGAAAGATGGATATGCTCTGTGCATATCTAGCATGAATGCATTCCTAATGTTAGCTCATGTAAATACTATGATCTGCAAAAAAAATTCATATATCAGACATGTTTCCAATTATAACAGAATTTCGTAGTAAAATCATGAAATAAGAGAAATAACCCAAGACTTGCATAAATTCCAAATGTGTTCATACCTGCGGCTGAATGATAATATGTATGACAATAAATATGTCAAAAAGGTGATAAAATATATTCCAAAAGAGTAAATTACATGCCAAGAATAGTGACAAAACTAGGATCAACAGGGAGATCATGCTCCATAACCAACAATATCCCACTTAAAGACTGATCACAACAACTCCACCACTACTGCACTTGTTGCACTATGCTGCAAACCTTGGACTTGTAAAATTTCTCATCTTCACCTTCATTCTTATAGGCAAAAGGAAACTGATCAGAAACACAATTTCTCTCTAGTTACTACCTTGTCAACATGTCTATAGGATTCTAAATAGCGTGTATCTTTTCCAACTTTAATAATTCATCTTCCAGAACAAATTGTATGAAATGGTACTTGAGTTTTTGCACTGAGAGGCGCTCTACAACCCAATATGGGAGAGATCTTGTCACGTGATGTAACATTACTAACATGTTGGCAAAAAATAATAGTGATAGTGAATATTATGGGAGAGATCTTGTCACGTGATGTAACGTTTGTAACATGTCGGCAAAAAATAATAGTGATAGTGAATATTATGGGAGAGATTTTGTAACACAAAAAAATAATAATAATATCACTTTCGTAAAGTTATTTTTCTAATACGGCAGATATATCAACATGATTTATAATGTACATTACAGCATCTGAACCTGTAGAAGTTAGTTGCACGCATGATCAAGACTAATGTCATTTAACTACAACAAAGTTGAACTTAAAGCATAAGATCAAACCAACACGTTGAAAACAGACTCTGAGAGTTACCAAGAGTGTCATATAGAGGGACCGAGATGTAAGAATATGAGGAGCATGCATGTTTAGTAACAATCCATTAGGGTCTGTTGATGAAGTACACTCCAACGCAAGCCTCCTAAGCTCATAAAAGTAACTCAGTGTTCATGAACAGCCACAAATATAAGCTCACAAATATAAGCTTACAGTGGAGAAAACTGCATCTATGGTCCTGTTCTCATTAAATTTGAAAATGTCTAATAGATCACACTGAAACACATACACTCTGGAAAAATCACATTTTAAAATCAAGCATATACTTGCACAGCTTTCTCATCCTGCATTTCCATATTCTGTGGAATATGGAACCAAACTTTAAATTTCTTCTACTCTATTAAACAAGTATAGAAGTAGTTATAGCATGTAGTGAAAGAGCGCATCCTTACTTTTGGAATGCCATGATACATAAGCCCAGAACCTAATGCAGTTAGTGCAGTGCCTGCCTCTACATACGTCATCCACTTGTATCTGCAAGAAGGTGTACATGTAAACAATAAATAAATTCATACTGCATTAATTCAACATGTAAACAATAAATAAATTCATACTGCATTTAGAATTATGACTGATGATCATGTTCTTACTGCTACTGCAAATGAAAGTTTCAAATACCCAAAGAAAGCATACAACTTACTCGATCCTCGATCCAGTAAGTTTCAAATACCCATTCTATTTGATAGCGACCTTCGATCCTCTCAAGCATGCGAGCAGGAATCCAATGCCTCAATTCTCTATCTAGTCCCAAGTGACCCAAGGTGGGGCATTCGAGCACAGTTTGCTCGATGTCTTCAATATGAATATTATAACATGCATTCAAAATTATTGCCTGCAAAGAGGTGTGCTGTGAAAATGATCGGACTCCATCTCCTGTAACTGACTCACAACCAGTAATATTTATTTCTTTCAAATTTTGACAATGTTAGCAAGCAACGACACATCTGAAATATTACTCAACCATGAGAGGTTTATGCTTTCAAGAGTAGAAATGCCCTTAAGAGTGACACACCCAGCATCAGTAATTCTTGGCCCACATTCTGCCAGATTCAACACTTTTAAATAAGACAATTGTTGCAGAAGACTAACCCCTAAGTTTGTAATTCTATCACATTGACAAAGTTCGAGCCTCTTCAATGATATTGCAGTTGATCCTGCTGCTAACAAGGCCAATCCTCGATCAGTGATCAATGTACAGCCATGCAGTATGAGAACTTCCAAGTACCCAGCAGCCCCAATAGCTTCTAGTGCTTGATCTGTTATCCTATGACAGAATCCTAGGTCTAAATGTACAATATTTGGGCATGATTTCATGAGATCTGTAAGACCCACATTGCCTAAGACATTTCTTCTCCTCAAATAAACCTCTCTCAAATCCATACACTTAGCAGCTATGGAGCAGATTCCTTGATCAGTTACAGTGTCTACATGGGAATCCCGAAATACATCACCATAGCTCATAGTTTGCCATAGATTCAAATTCAAGACTTGAAGGGCACGACAAGTGTCAGATTAACTCTAAATCAAGGTCACAAATTCCATTCCTTGCTTCAAGAGTTAACAAGTTTTTATACCTGGGTAGAAAAGAATGCAAGAGCTGAGGGATCAGAACTCTAAGCATTTCCCTGGTTGATCTTTCAACTCTTCTCCATTGTGTACATACTTTGGCACAAGATTTCCTATCTTCTCCGTTGGTAACCTTCTTCAGTATGTGCCCCACCTCATCATCACTAAGATTTTGCACTCATGATAAGAGTCCATAGCATGCGTGTACTAGAAAATAGATTTAAAAGAATGGGATCAATGCATTTGCATAAAGACAACCCCAATCATGCATCTCAAAAATTCTACCTAAGATGACGAAGACCATTCTTAGAAGTTTGGACCAACAGAAATAGGACTACTTTGGGGTATATGAATCAGTTAGGTTTTGGTATCGCATTTGGCCAGAGACAGTGAAATATTGAAGTGCAATACACTACCATAAAAAATCTTACTACTATTTAACACTCTGAAACCAAGCATGCACAGAAAATTTTCATGCAGTGTTCGAATTTCAGGATGCTCTAGATATTCATCAACAAGCTTCAAAGGAGATCATGCCCACTGAAATTAAAACAATCTAATATGGGGGAGATGTTGTAATCTTTCTACCTAACAAAACAATAAAAAATAAAAATTTAATTATATGTAAAAAAAATATGTGTGTCAATAAAAAACACAATTGAATTATCCACAAAAAAATGTTTGCCTTGCACATGGTTTTAAGGCATTCTAAACAACCCATGGTTTTATTGTACATAGTTTAGGAGGATTTGCACATGGTTTTAAAACCATGTGCAAGGCCTCCTAAACAACCCATGGTTTTATTGTACATGGTTAGGGAGGGCCTTGCAAATGGTTTTAAGACCATGTGCAAGGCCTTCTAAACAACCCATGATTGTAGGAGTGGGAAACCATGCAATGTTAGTTTCTAACAAAATAAAGATTATTATATGTCGGCCATAAATAATATTAAATATTAATAATAATAAAATTATATGTGGACCTTAAATAAAAATATGTGTCTTTTGGTTTGAATCAAATCAATTTATACCTAAGAAGAGGTTTGCACCTCGAGAGATTTGATCCATCTCGGCGCTTGATAGAGCCTAGGATTTGGATCTACGCTGGTATATATTTAGTTTTCAAATGGAAGAATGCGTTCTTTGCAAGATGAATGGAACTCTCTCTCTCAATGTACAACCTGTTATTCTCCTTCTTCTTCCCTAATTCCTCCAAGAACCTTTACAACCAAATAATCCCTTTAATAGCCTTTGTAGAAACAAAATATCCTACTTCTATTGTTGAAAGTGAAACAACATTTCACAGTTTCGAAATCCAACCTACTATTGTTCCACCTACAGTAAAAACATACCCTGTGGTGCTCCTATTTTCTTTATCACCTTCCTTATTTGCATCAACATGTCCTTGTAAAACAATGTCTGAATCTCCAAAACATAATGCATGAGAAGTGGTACCTCTAAAATACCTCAAAATCCACTGTACTACCCTCTAATTATCTTCACCTAGATTTTTCATATACTTTCTCATAACTCCTACTACATATGCAATATTTGGTCTAGTCCACAACATGGCATACATCAAGCTTCAAGCTGTTGATGAATAGAAATCCTTAGACATGTATTCCATCTCCTCATGTGTCTTGGGTTACATCTCCTTACTTAGTTTTAAATGGATGGCCAAAGGTGTACTAACTAGTTTTCCATTCTACATTCTAAACATATCGAACACATTTTCTATGTACTCACCTTGAGAGAATTCCAATTTGTGATTTTTCGTATCTCTTATTATTCTCATACCAAGGATTTTATTTGCAACACCCAAATCCTTCATTGCAAATGGTTTATCTAGGTTCCTTTTGAACACATTTATATGCTGCATGTTAGACCTGCAATAAGAATGTCACCCACATACAATAAAAGTATAATGTATCTTTCATTATCTATCCTCTTGATATAAACACAATCGTTAGAATGACATCTACTATAAAATTGTTCTACATAACCTTATCAAATTTGAAATAGATCTTGGATCTTGTTTCAGGACATACAAGCTCTTATTCAACATGCAAACCAAATTCTCCTTCTCTTTCACCTCATACTCATGTGGTTTCTTCATATAAATATCTTCCTCCAAATCTCCATAGAGAAATGTTCTTTTCCCTTTGACTTCAAGATCCTCATGTAACTATATGTGACATCCCATGGGTGCCTTCTCAGCTTGTACAAATCCTTCTGCGCACATGTGGTTCTTTGCTCGACATATGCTTCTACTTTACATGAGAAGTGTGTCATTTCAATGGAGTATGTCATGCCATAATCTACTCCCTCATGAGAGAAACCATGAACCTTGCATTGTACTTCTAGATGTTGTCATTTTTTGCATGCATGATCTTGTAGATCCACATAAAATACACTACATACTTCCATTTAGGTCTTAGAACTACATCCTTTACATCATGATCAACTTATACTCTTTGATCATAGCTTCCTTCCATTATTTCTTTTTGTATGCTTCTTCATAGTTGGAAGGATATGCATCATTTATGTCACACAATAGTGCCGCATAAATAGAGTGTGTATAATCCCTCTTAATTTTTCTATAAGTCTCGTCATAATTTTCTTCATCTTGGATGATCTCTCATGCCCAATATGGTCTTCATCTCTCAAGGTGGATCTAGTGCTTTTTGTGGATTGGTCATATAATGATTCTTGTGAAGCTCTTTCTTATGTCATGTTTTCTTTGTTCATGGGAGCTTCAAGTTCTTCTTTATTTTATTGTTGGATTAAATCTTCTAGCTGAACCATCATCACTTGTTCTTCGAAACAAGTCTCATCCTTCTTTTCTTGTAGGTGATTCTATGAGATCTTTCCTACAAGTCAAATTTATTTGCATGATTAGAAACATTTCACAATTTTCAAAACATATTAATAACAACAAATTATAACACATTAAGATATATGTCACACAATCATGCAACTATCTTAGCCAATGCTACAACATTCATTCATATTCTGTATACATATGTTAACTTTCTATATGAATTCCATCTCTACTAGAACATTATTAAGACTATGCACTACCCCTAATAGTTTAGCAAATAGGTTTCATTCTAGATAAGTAGAAATTGAATTTTGTATAGCACCATAGGCTACTTACCCATCATATGAAATCCAATAGTATATTGTCTATAAATATAGACACCCAAACATGCATAATATACTTCCTAAATCTAGAAACATATCTATGTATACAACTGAACCATATCATTTAAGCAACTAGATAAACATGAAATGAAAATTCAAATACTCGTGTTTGTTTGTTTGGTAGACTCCCTCTTGATATCTACCTCCTTTGATGGGTTACTGGAGTCTTTGAGAATGTGCACTACTTTATCATCTAATTCTGGTAACCTGTTCCTATCTTACTCATGCTTGATAAATTATTCTATACTATAGATCATATGAGATTGTATATTGGTTTTGAATCTGAGTGTCACTTCCTCATTCACAACTGCATCCCTTCCTAAATAGTGAGATGGATAATATTTTATTCTTTTGTAATGGGTTGAATCCTTCTAGATTAAAGTACATGTTCCTCATCACTTGAGGAATATTCCCTTGATTTCTTCTCATCTCCAAAATATTCATCCCAGTTTGCATTGAGATCAACATTGTCCACTCTCTACAACATTCTTCAGTTCTCCTTTTGGCATTTACATCTTCACATCCTTGATTTGATTTCTCAAGTTCGTCTTCTTGTTGATGTTCTTTCCTTTGTACAAGTTAGTCATTGCATTGAACATATTCTTGGAAATCTTCAAGGATGATACACGTGATATCCAATGGAGACAGAAATAATCCTCCTGGATTTTGACTAGGTCCTTCTTGTGCTTTTCTTTTTTTCTTCATTTCCCTCTAAATCTGCATCTTCTTCTTTGCATAGTTCTACAAGTCATGCTTCTTCAAGTATGAGAAGCACTCTATACTTTCATTCTTAGAATTTCTCAACTGCTTCAATGTTGTCCTCAAGCTTGGTATTGTTTGTCATTATGATAAAATTAAGAACCTGAAATGGAAATAGAGAGCATATAACTTACCAATATATTGCTTCAACTTGATTCTTTCTTGAAATATTTTCTTGAAGAATTCTTATGGCGGACCTAGGATTTGATAGATAAACCCTAATTTTTGAACTTAGTTAACTTTCAGATCTAATTGGATACAAATATGCACCTCCTCAAGATGAGATGAGCAATATAATCATTTTCCCAAAAAAATGGACAAAATGACAAAATATTTGATTCCCTAGTTTTCCCCGACAGTAATGTTAGTTCAAAAGTTGAAAATTTATAGAATGAGAAACTTTCTCCATATAAATATTCACCCTCTTAGGGAGATTTCAATTGTCCTCCTTTTTCAACTGATAGGTGGATGGAAGTGCCTGGAACAAGAAGCCCTAGATTCTCCATTTTCTTCTACAAAACTGTCTGATATTGATTCTGTTGTATATAAGAAATTCCTAATCCTCAAGGTATGTTATATTTCTTCTTTTCAAACCCATATTTTAGAGAATAATTGGATTCCCCAAGTGGAAATTATGCCAATTTTCCCAAGGTGTCGTGTTTTAGGATTGGTTCAGTATAACGAACTTATATGAACTACCAGATGTCATTGTTTCAACTTCGGTTTATAAACTAGGACCATAGAAACTACATTCCAGTAAATATCTGCAAAAATTTTAGAAATTTGACTTGGACCTTCCTAGCCCGAGATATATAAATTCTCCTTAGGTCACTTGTTTAAGACTAGGTTTTGGAGTAGGATGGAACCCCTATTTGGAGGAATCATATATCCTAAAGTATAGTGTCCATGAGGCTGAAATTTGCACACAACATACATCAAAATTTCATATTCGACCTTTCCAAGTTTCAAATATTGATCCTTCTCCAAACTCGAGTTAAAGAAAAAAATACCAACATGGCCATATTTTTTATTCTAGGGTTTTCAAGCATGAAATCCTAATCTTCAATAGCTGCAATTGTAAGAGTACTTAGACTGCACAATTCCTTATTTCAGAGAATCTCTAACACCATGTTAGTTTTTCGAATCTAATTCAATTATGATTTTTAACTCAAAGAATAACATGAACAACAAGATACATAATATGCAAAAGATATATAAGATACATAAGACAAAGATTTTCCTTGGGGAAACCATTAAGGAGAAAACCCTGCAAACTTCCTTAGAATAGTTTCGTCACTAAGACAATATCATAGGATGGTAAAACCCAAGAATGAGAAGTTTTCTAGAACTCTCTCTCTTTTCTCCTTTATAAAAATTGTCCTCTCTCTCCCAAGGCACCCATAAGAGAGTGTGAGCATATGTCCAAATAGGGAGGGAACCTCCCTATTTATATTCTTCTGTTGTGTAACTTACTTAACTAACTAGGTCAGCTAGGAAACCTGTTTGGGGCCAAACTACCATTAGAGGAAATTTGGGGTCTAAAATGGGCCTTATAAGAAAACACACCAACAATAAATTTTGTGAGCTGGAATTCAGGAACCAATAGAATTTCAATAAAATGAGTCAACCATAATGGTTGAATTGAGATATTTGTCACAAAAGAAAACTACTTTTTTTTGTTCGTATTTTCAACATATCTCCTTGTGGTTTTACTCAAATTCCGAGCGGGAGAGCTTGTTGGATGCAGAATTTAATTATGCATCCAACGAGTACCCACACTACATACTTTTGATGGACCACATTACCCCAAAAATAACAAATACCTGAAAAAAATGTGATGATGATGTCATCATCACGTTTTTTCAAGTATTTCTTATTTTGGGGGTAGTAGGGTCCGTTAGAAGTATGCAATGTGGGTACTCGATGGATGCAGAATTAAATTCTACATCCAACAAGCTCTCCCGCTTGGAATTTTGAGTAAAACCACAGGGAGATATGTCAAAAATACAAACAAAAAAGTAATTTTTTTCGTTCTTCCTCCAAAATTAATAACTATTATTTTATTATTTTCCTTAGGAGGCCCATTTTAGACCTCAAATTTCCCCTAATTCTAGGAAGACTCAATAATACATTTTACTTTATTTATCTTGCGGATTATTTCCCCAAATTACAACAAAGGGTTTATTTCAATGACCATATACAATAATGGCATCCCTAAAGGAGGGAAACACATATACAATGGGGGGTACAAGAATATACAATGATAATATACATCGAAATATCTTCTAAAGTTACAAATACAACAACAACTAACAATGAAGGCATTGAATACCTCTTATCGTTTGTGAAATTTGTTACACACCCACAATTCCCCCCCCCCCCCCACCCACCAACATAGATCCATGTCAGCTTTGGCTCTACCAATTGTTGGATTAAATCACTTGAATTGAAAATATTTCCTCAATACTAGTACTTTAAAAGGGGTAGATTAGTACTCAAAAATGGGTTGTCCAACCTTGCCATAGTGCATACATTCTTTATGTTATCCATCATACTTAATTTATACAACTTTTATTATAAACTAAAATCTTTTTCTTTCACAAAAAGTTTTAGCATCCAAGTTTCTTAGTATAAAATACTTCTCCTATAAAAGAAACCCAAGCATCGTCACCACTTTCATCCATCCATAATCATATTCTCATAGCTATTTTATGATATTAGAATTCCACTTGTAAACAAAAGAAGAGGCCATACCATCCTTTCAACTTTCATCAATGTGAGATCTTCCATTAGTCACCTGGATGGAGATTGGATTAAAAATTATATCGACGAGCCCTCCAATCGATCACCTACATAGGCCCTCTATTGTCCACAATGGATACAAAGGTGTGATTGTAACTTCATATTCTTTGTGCAATAATACAAATATCATTCTTTTACATGTTGAATTTCCTTTCAATGGTTGGTTTTGGGATAAATGTTTCATTCATATCTAAGAATTGATCCATTTAGTTTAGTTTAATTTTTTTTTTCTTCATTTCCTTTTCATTTGATTTTCTAGTAAGGATTGCACAACCCATTTGTAAGTGTATTTTTCATATATGTGTGAGAAATCATACACAACAAGCGCATTGATAATTTTAAGTTGGTGATCATGTTTACCTCTAGGTGAGGTGAAGTAAGAGTTCCTTTAAGCTTTGATGTTGTGCCAAGTTGGAACCAAGAAATTGTGGAACATTTCAAGTGTTTAACAGGATAGGGCTAGTTGCATATAAAATTGCATTACTTGCAAACACTAAAGTTAAATAAATTTTCATGTTTAAGTACCTAAGAAATATGTACATAATCTTAACCATGTGATTGATTGGGATGTTTTATTTGTGAAACCAGAGGGAGGGTTCCAAACATGGCCACTATGCATCCTTGGCATGAAATTACATTTCTTCATCACCAAACCCATGGGTAGATAAAGTTCTAATGTAATTAGTTTGGTCTTAATGAGCCTACATGAGAGTTGGACGATGGCAAAAAGGAGGAATACCCATTTATGTTCTGAATTTTGAGTAAACACCAAGGATGGTGTTATTTCAAGGGAGAGATAAATACAATACACCATTTTTGGAACTTCATATGTATTATACCAAATTATGAAAAATGTTGTAAATATGCTAGTAAGGATTTCTATAGTAGAGCTCAAGTTTAAGGCTTGAGTGATCAATGAGTATGTATGAATAATGTAAATATCCATATATGGACCATGTGTTAGGATTTTCATGATGAATTAAGGATATGTAAATATTGTTTTGGAATATAATATAATGACTAGTCCATTATGAATACATATCTAGAGCACTAGAGAGGTTATGATTCCCCTAAAGGGGAAAAATAAGGGGGGGTTTATAGAAAAATAAATACCATTTTACCAAATGCTAATCATAGAATTCATTTCTTTTCTACCATGTTCCCTCAATAATCCATTTACATCCTTTCAACACATATTTCATTAAAATTGGAATTAAATAGGGGATCTAGAATTCAAAAATAACCAAAACTATCAATTATGGGTTTGTTCTTGTAATAAAATATTTCCAATTTTAATGGAATATGTGTTTTTCGCCTACTAAAATGAATAATTGAATGCATGTGAGAGGTTATCGGGGTACTATTCTAATGTAGCTATGAAAGCATGGGATATGTACACTTCTTACAAGACTCAAAATATCTTCTACTACCACTAGAATAAAAAAAGTCCTAATTGAATTAATTTTAACAACAAGAGAAAATATTTCATGAAAATTTGTACCTTTATTATGTTGAAACCCATTTACAAAAAGTATAGCCTTGTATTTCTTCTTGCCTCCATCTTCTTCCTTCAACCTGTAATCCCATTTATTCTGTAATTCTCTTTTTTCGACATGAAACTCAACCAGATCCCAAGTTTTGTTTCTTACTAATGAGTCCATCTCCTCATCCATTTCTTTCTCCCACTTATTTCTAGTTCCCACCTACATTTCCTCTTCATAACATTCTGGTTCACCATAACTGGTCATCAATAAATAATACAATGAAGGAGAGAATCATTTAAGGGGTCTGCTTAACCTAGTATATATTCCTACACTTAAAATATTTTTAAGTACTTGCTTCTATTCTTGATTTTCTGGTACGTTTGGAACCTCATTTTATTTGATTTCATCAAGCACTATGTACTTTGTGTTTTCCTTTTCCTCTTTATTTCCTTGCAACTAATATTTTTCCATAACATTGTCATTGAATACTACATCTCTAATCCAACTGATTTTATGATTTTGATAATCCTATAAGAGATAACCAAAATCATCAACTCCAATAAAGGTACATTTCTTGGATTTAGACTTAAGATTTGTTCTATTTTATTTATCAATATGGACAAATGATTCACACAATAAGTTCTCAAAATGAGGAGATTATCGTTTTACCTGTCCATGCCTCCTCTAGAATCCCACCATCAAAAGTGCTTGAAGACCCTTTATTTATTAAGTAAACAGTAGTATCTACACCATCATCGAAAAAAAGTAAGGGAAACCTTGCATGCAATATCATACACCTTGCACACTCCGTGATCGTCTTATTCATTATTTCTGACATATTGTTTTCGTGTAGTGTTCTTGGGAATATCATCTTTCCACGAATACCATGGCATGAACAATAACTATGAAAATTCTTGTTGCAGTATTCACCTCCATTATCAGATCTGAGACACTTCAATCTTTTCCTTGTCTCATTATCAACCAAATATTTTCATTTCTTAAAAGTAGAAAATACATCATATTTCTATCTAATGCAATAAACCCATATTTTTCTAGTTGCATCATCAATAAAAGTAACATAATAATGAGAGCCACCAAGAGATTGTACCTAAAATGGTCCCCATACATCTGTATGCACAATATCTAACTTTTCACTCTTCTTCTATTTCATAACCCTAAGAAATATGTCTCTCTTATATTTTCCATAAACACATTTCTCACAGAATTCCATACTTACTTGCTTCATATCTGAAGCAATTTCCTTGAGTGGAGAATCTACATCCCCTTTTCACTCATGTGGCCAATCCTATGATGCCACAACGATGCACCTCTTTCTATGGAATATACAGATATATAATAATCAATATTATGAGGAAATAAATACAATGTACATATCATATCTCCCATTAGAGGAAATTTGGGGTCTAAAATGGGCCTTATAAAAAAATGTGCCAAAATAAGTTTTCGTGAGTTGGAATTCAAGAATCAATAGAATTTCAATAAAATAAGTGAACCATAATGGTTGAATTGACATATTTGTCATTAAAAAAAACTACTTTTTTTGTTCGTATTTTTGACATATCTCATTGTGTTTTTACTCAAATTTCAATCGAGAGAGCTTGTTGGATGTAGAATTTGATTCCACATCCAACGAGTACCCACGTTGCATACTTTTGATGGACCTTGATACCCCAAAAACAAGAAATACCTGAAAAAATGTGATGATGACATCATCATCACATTTTTTCAGGTATTTCTTATTTTTGGGGTATCAGCATCCATCAAAAGTATGTAGTGTGGGTACTCGTTGGATGCGGAATCAAATTCCGCATCCAACGAGCTCTCTCGATCAAAATTTGAGTAAAAACACAGAGAGATATGTCGAAAATACGAACACAAAAAGTAGTTTTTTTCTTTCTTCCTCCAAAATTAATCAATATTATTTTATTATTTTAACTATTATTTTATTATTTTCCTTAGGAGGCCCATTTTAGACCCCAAAATTCCTCTATTTTTTTTCTATTACCAACACTCCTTTAGTGATCTTCCACTACATTTTTCCAAACGTAGACAAACAACCGCTATCTCCCAACTTCCCTATTGAGATCACATTTCTTTTCATAGAAGGAATATACCTTACCTATTTTACAAACCATTGATTTCCATTATTTAAATTAATCCATACCTTACCCATTCCAACAATTTTACATGGTTCATCATCCCCCAATAAAACATGTCCAAAATCACCTAGAACAAAATCATGAAAGAATTTCCTATGGGGTGTAGCATTAGATAAATCCCTTGAATATACCACCCCATAATCACTAGTATTATCTAATGCAAGAATCAAATCATATTGTAACACATCACCTACTAGATTAACTTCCTAGGTAGTCTCTTTTTTTATGTTTGTGCAAAATCAGAGAAGCCCGAACTTTAAAACTTGTATTAATAAATTTCACCACATATGTATCTCATAAATTATCCATATATGAATATTATCCACATGTGAATATCATGAATATATAATCCACGTAAATATTTCACCCACAAAAATCATATTTGTAAATTAGCCATATAAATCAGCTCCATAAATAATCAATATAAAGCAATCAATCATGACAAACAAGATATACCCTGGGAAAACCCTCCAAACATGGAGGATGAAAAACTAAAAAACTCTTTGAGTATGATAGATAGATTTGTAGAGAATGGTTTACAACATATAATAATATTTATCGATAAGAGATATCACCACAACAGTAGAGAAGAGAGATACAATGTAACATTGCGAAAACAACTATATGCAAATGTATAGAAATTGCCATATCCCTAGCATATTAATAAGAAGCCAAAAACCCTATCATGTAGGAGGTAGCGCATATGAGGATTGGTAAACATATTGAGAGCACTGCATAGTGCATTCAAAAGGAGGAGCTAACTAGAACCCCCTCCATGCAAACATTAACACCCTTACTTTAACCTCAATTAGCTTTAATTGAATATTCATTGTTTTGATGTGAAACTGAATTGACCTTAACTGAATTTTAACATATGTGTATTTAATATTAACTCACTTGTACTGAATGTTTAACTGACTTGAACTGAATGATAACTAACTTGAACTGACTGTTTACCTACTTGAACTGAATGTTAACTGATTGTTGATTACTTAGTTAACATGATAACATAAGTGTCATCAGGGATTCACTTTTAGTGGCATCCATGCACAATTTCTATTATTAAATTTTGCATGGATATATTTAGTTAACTGTTGCGTATTGATTGATGAACATTAATTTATTCTTTACTAATTAAGTGATTACATTCATTAATATTTCAACTAATGCTTTGAATTAGGAATTCATATTTTACTGAATCTTTATAACTTGAGTTCACTCAGACATTTACATGGGAAATTCAAATTATCTTTCCCTATGCTTTATCTCATTATCATTAAATAATTAATGCATGTTCTATTTCTGTATTATTTGTCCATATTATCATATCATACTGAGAAGAATTATTCCATACATACTGATGATCATATATCCTCGGGCCATATGGTCATATGTTAAAGTAATTCACTCTAGGGGTAGGTAAGCCCTAAAGGAGGCTTATAACACTCAGTGACCATGACTAGAAACATATCACATACTATAACCACATGAATTTATACAACACAAGTCCATTTTCATAATTTGATATCCATTCTCATATGGTACCATCTATGAGAATCATTGAATTGATACAACACAAGTCTAGATTTGATACAACGTAATTCCCTAGTCTTGATACAACATACGAGCAGTCTTGATACAACACAATACTCCAATCTTCATACAACACAAGATTCCAATATTGATACAACAAAATATCATAGTACATGAATACACGTCAATACATAAGGACATAGACAGGACTTGATAAAACACAATGGCCTGACTAGATACCACACAAGTCTTGGAGAATAAATCATGATTTTGAACAATCAACACTCCCTCTCAGTGAGGGAGACATTCTATCCCTTCCAGAGCTTGTGATTTATTCCTAGTCCTTTGTTCTTTTGCTTCCATGTCTTCAACTTTTCTTAACAGTTCTTGATTCTGCTGAGTCAAATCTTGGATTATCTGGTTCTACTCCTCAAATTTTCCTTGAGTCTGCCTCTTCCTTTTTAAAGCTTCCATTGAAACCACAATCAGCTCCTGGTAATTTGTGTTAATATCTTCAAGATATTCCCTTACTCTTCTATTTGCCATCACCAAACCCTCATTGGTTTCATTCAGAAAATCGATTTGATACTTATACTGTTTAACAGTCTTCTGAAGATTTTCATTTTCTAAGTCTATGCATTTTCCTTCTTGAAATGAGGAAGCTTTCTATTATAACTAGGGGATATTTAGTTTCTTGAAAATTGCATCATCATCCTCTTCATTCTGATCTGATACTGCTATAGGAACCTCTTGACACCTATCTCCTTTAATACTGGAAGCTTTTGACTATTCTATAACTCTATTTTTTACTCAAGATGATTTCATAGTCAATGAGTACTATTTCTTACTATCTACCTACTGAGAATTCAGGTCTTCATCTTCTTCCAAATCTTCTCGAGATGAATAGTCTTCTATTACAGTAATTTTGTCCTTCATCAATCTAGGATTTAAAATTATTTTCATGTTAATTCTTAGCTTATTCTTTGCTCTTGTTTTGGGTCTCCAATTTGATTCTCCTATCATTGCGTAAGACTTCCCACGAAACTTTATACTGGAAATTTGTATACCTTCATTCTTTAGTTCAACCACTGACTTTCCTTTGAGTTTTTTACTTCGAATTTGTATGTTCTCCAGTTCAAGCTTGGCTGGAACAAAAACATCTGCTATGTTTTCTTGAATATAAGTGAAATCCTGATCATGTTCAACTGATTTCCTTTCTTCTTCCTCTTTCAAAACTTCTTCCTGGACTTCTTCTACATTTTTAGAAACTTCTATCTGATTACCCTCATAAATCTCTCTTTGCTCTTCACATACAGGTTCTTGAAGCTTCTAAGCTGAAGAATCCTCTTGAATATTTTCTTCTACCGACTCAACAATGACTTCCTTCTTTAATATTTTAACTAGGTTGTTAAGTTTGTTCACCTGTCTTTTTTTTACTGGTCCTTTTTTTCACCCTAAAACCCTGATTGAAACAAGAAGTAGTCCCAAGTTTTACCCTTTTTCTGAAGCACAGTGCAAATGATCAGTATTATTAGTCCATGGCTAAAGATAGATTACTTGGTATGATCTTTATGTCCTTTTACCTTACTTGACATTTTTTGCAAGCTCTTTAGAAAGAAAAAGGGAAGATTCATCCTGGTCTCTTTGTTTAGATGATGTAGAAATCTGATGTGATACTTGAAGACAAAGGAAAGTCTGCATTCACAAGTAATATAACTCTATAAAATCTTGATAGGATCCCTCCACTCAGGTTTGAAATTTTGTACATGCACACCCTTTCCCTAATCTACTTGAACCTCAGGCAATAGGAAATACTTTGAATTGAAGGTAAATGGCACTTTCTTGAACCAAAATTATCCCTCATCTGCAATGTCTGTTGCCTCAGCTATAAGTTCTATAATTAACTCAATTTTGAAGGTATTGAACAAAACCATATCTTTATCTAACCCCTGGGAAAACCCTGTAGTAGGGATTTATCCCTTGCTACAGAGTAGGAATGGCTACCTTCCATCTATAAGATGGAAAGGTAGGGTTCCTCGTGGTGGATGCAAAGAAAACAGAAAGGAAATAGAATAAAATAGAAATGGAAGTAGAAATAAACAAAACCCCTCTGCACACAAGGTTATGGGTTATGCTCCAAGACCCTGCATACAACTGTTAGGAAAGCAATAAACCTTGTAAGTAAACAATGGAAACCTGCAAGAAGATGTTAAGCAATGAACCTGCAAACAAATAATGTTAGAAAAAAAACTACAAACTACCAAAGCAAAGACATAAAACAACATAGGTATACCTTCTGGTAGGAATGGGCCACCGTGCCCTAGCTGGCAGAGCACCTCTTTTAGAGGGGGAGCTATGGCTCAATGGAAGGATGGAGGAGAGGGAGAGTGAATGGATTGAGAGACAAATGGTCTCAAGGCACTCACTTCGATAGAATAACAATATGGAAAGAAGGAATGTTTCGAGAGTGACCCCCACCCCTCTATTTATACTTTTTCTCAAGACTTTTAGGGCTTTAAGCCCCAGGTTGGGGCTTTAGCCCCTTTCGCTCAATGTTTAGCTCTTTTGGGGGTCTTGAGCTCCTTTGAGGGGGTTTAGCCCCTTTTTGGAGGTTTTATCCCCTGTGAGAGCTATTTTGGCTCTTTTTAGGGGTTTTTAATCCCTTTTGGACATTTTTAAGCCTTTTTGAGGGTGTGGGGGTCAAATGGGGTCAAATGAGGGTCGTGTGTGGATGTCCCTGGGTGGTGTAGGCCATGTAGAGCTGAGTGAGGGATTTTTTGAGTTAATAGATTGCCCCCTGATGTGTGAGGGTAGGAGCTCATCGTATGGCCGATGGACATCATAGGATTTTCTTGGGGAGAGGTGGTGCTTCCTAGGCTAGGGCATGCTGGCTTTTGATTTTTTTATTAATATGGTTCCCATCAATGGGTGAGATACAAATAATGTGTGACATGTATATGGATGAGGAGGGCATCCCCATGCTTGTAACAATGTCAAAATAATAATGTCATCTATGCTCTATAATACAAGATCCTATGATATACAACTGATGATACATAGGGGTTGCCTCACTAAGAGGTTGAATACAATACTGATATGAAGAATTGCTGCATTGGACCCATGGAATTCTCATGGAATGATATATATTCATGACTGATGGCCTGCTGGATTTGGAATGATACATAGCTATATGGACTCACTCATGGAGAGTCAGAGTCTTTGTGGTACAAAAATGCTACATCAATCATAAATATATATAGAAGCACTACTGGGGCTTCTGAACACTGTCTCCAATGCAACCCAAAAATCACAAGGGACATGAACTTGTCGGGGTCCCTCAAATAGACTCATCAATGTGTTAGAGTCAGGTGACATCTGGGGTCTTTGACCAAATACTGTACGGACCAATACCCTGCACGAATCTCAACGGTGCAATGATGTAGCTGGAGTCAAGCATGTGAGAAACAACCATCTCGAGAGGCATTAAGGAATCCTCTCAAGTGGTATAAGGAACTCATCAATGAGGTTAATGAAACCAAGATACAGGGACCTCTAGGTCTATCCTATGGAATATGTGTGTTGTCATGGATAGAGGGAGACATGCCCCTGGTCAAGGCAATGGTGTTCCCTTGACCAGAAGTGCGAGGGATACAACCAAAATATGTGAGACAATCTGTGGACTGACCCATTGAATTGTGTGGGGGGGAAGGGAAGAAGTTGAACGGGGGCAGAGGGAGTGTAGTAGAATCAAAATTCCTTTGTTTAGAGTATGATGGTAGGGCAGACCAGCAAGCAAATGAAGCTGACTCATGGGAAAGGGATCATAGCTGTAATACTGGGAATTTCACTGCAGATGGGAAATACTTGGGGGAGGTAGATACTTTTGATATTGATGGGATCCAAGGAAGACACATTGCAGAGTACTTTGAACAAAGGAAACCCAAAGTGGGAATGTTGTCAAACTGTTATCTGTGGAGTGGTGTCTAGAGATACCATTGTGGTACGATCTCATGTATTTTTGGAGAGCCCAAGAAAGTAAATGCTCAATGGTGCTTTAAATTTTAGAGAGTCTGAAAGCATGAAGAAGACTCCATTGGGGGCTCTTTTTCGTTGGTAGTCTCCTATACCCAAAAAGGGATAAAAGCATACATAGGAGAGCTCACCCATCCTATAGGGGATGAGAGACTTCTTTACCGTTGGTAGTTGAATCAGGTCGGAAAAGGTTAAACCTATACTAACTGGACGGTCATTTAGATACTTTTACAAGCATGAACGAAACCAAGTTTTCTCGGCAATATTTTCTTGATGAGAAGGCTGGAAAAGAGCTTAACGACAACCCATGGTGAGATTTTTCGTAAATTTTGGCCCCTCTGCCCGAGAAAGCATAAAAGTATGCAGAGGGGAATGGTCTTGGCTTGAATGTGCCAAGGTGGTCCTTCACATTTGATGGTTGACACTGGTTTGCAAAAGGCGATAAATGAGACGATGTAGATTCCCTTTCCTATACTTTAACGAGCGACAAAGGAAGCAGCTGTGCTCGGCAATCTTTTCATTATTTTAGGAGTCAAAAAATAGCTTGAAAGAAACTGCATTATGGTCAACCGATCGAGGGGGTACTGATTGTTAAATTTTCATATGCTAAGCTAGATCATTAGTATTTCATTTCAATTTCATAACAAAAGCATATAAACAGGATCACTGAAAGATAGACAAGCACAACCATACAAAAGGAGAACACAAAGATTTATCCTGGGAAAACCATAAAGGGAAAAACCCAGCAAAAGCTTCCTCAATATAGATGCCCCAAAAGATAAAAGATAAAACCAACAAGGAGATCAAAGCCTAATCCTCCTCCTTCTCCAGCTACTTCTGTTCTCCACTAATGCGCTACACAAGTGAGAGTGTGTGTGTCTCAAATGAGGAGCACCACACCTCTATTTATATTCATCCGTTCACTTGAATTAACTCATCCGACATGTAGGCTCGAGTTAATCATGTAGGCTCGAGTTACACATGTAGGCTCAAGTAACCACATTGGGGTGCTAATGACCCACCTTTACAATTAGAGGGGACAACCTCATGACTCTTATTAGTTCTTCCGATTAGAAGCATCGGGGTACAAGATAATACAAGTGGTTCTCCCGGTAGGACCATCGGGGACCACAAAAGATACATATAGAATATTCTTTGAAGTTACAATATTTCAACACTCCCCCTTAATGTGAAGGGTATTCTACAACAACATAAACAACAACAATAGTAGGAGAGGACATCATCAACATGATCAGGGTAACACATCTATAAATCATTGGAAGCTTTTCAACATCATATAGTCTTCGTCTTCAATATTTGACGACAACAACTCTTTAATCAACATCAGCATCTTTTGACCTTTTGATCAGCAACATCTTCAGCACTTAAACCTTTAGATCAGCAGCAACATCTTCAGCACTTTGACCTTTCGATCAGCAACATCTTCGGCACTTTGACCTTTCGATCAGCAACATATTCAACACTTTGACCTTTCGATCAACAGCAACATCTTCAACACTTTGACCTTTCAATCATCACCAATATATTCAGCATTTTGATCAGCAATATCTTCAGTACTTTGATCTTTCGATCAGCAAAGATATCTTCAGCATTTTGACCTTTCGATCAGCAACATCATCACATTCTGATTAGTAACATCGTGATCAGCACCATCATTATACTTCAACTCTCGAACAGAATCATCATGATCATATTCTGATCTTTTGATTAGTATGTCGTCATCATCACATACTGATCATCATCATCATCACACTCTAATCTTTCGATCAGTACATCATCATCATCATACTCTTTATCGTTCGATCAATACATCATCATCATACTCTGATATTTTGATCAGTACATCATCATCATCATAAAAATATCATCATCATGAAAACATCAACATCATCAAAAGATCAACATCATCATCATCAAAAAATCAACATGATCCTTCCTTTCGGCATTATGGGATCACCATGTCTGTGGTACTCAGACGATCCTTCCTGTCGGAATTACAGGATTTAGGTCTTTACAAAGTTACTAACGATCCTTCCTTTTGGAATTATGGGATCAACACATTTGTGGAGCTCAGACGATCCTTCCTTTCGGAATTATGGGATCAAGTATTTACGAAGCTACTAATGATCCTTCCCTTCAGAATTATGGGATTTAGGTCTTTATGGAGTTGCTAACGATCCTTCCTTTTGGAATTATGGGATCAACACATTTGTGGAACTCAGACAATCCTTCCTGTTGGAATTACGGTATCATGTCTTTAGAGAGCTACCAATGATCCTTCCTTTCTAAATTATGGGATTTAGGTCTTTACAGAGTTACTAATGATCCTTCCTTTCGGAATTACAGGATCAACACATCTGTGGAACTCAGGCAATCCTTCCTATTGGAATTACGGGATCAATTCAATGATCCTTCCTTTTGGAATTATGGGATTTAGGTCTTTACGGAGTTACTAACGATCCTTCCTTTCAGAATTATGGGATCAACACAATTGTGGAACTCGGAGAATCCTTCCTGTTGGAATTACGGGATCAAGTCTTTACGGAGCTACCAATGATCCTTCCTTTCAGAATTACGGGATTTAGGTCTTTATGGAGTTAATAACGATCCTTCCTTTTGGAATTACGGGATCAACACATCTGTGGAACTCAGAAAATCCTTCCTATTGGAATTACGTGATCAATTCAATGATCCTTCCTTTTGGAATTACGGGATTTAGGTCTTTACAGAGTTACTAATGATCCTTCCTTTTGGAATTACGTGATCAACATAGTTGTGGAAGTTAGAAAATCCTTCCTATTGGAATTACAGGATCAACACACGTTCTCGAGTAATGAAGTCACCGGATCTATTCTGAACCGAGGTTCAAGGATGATACAATCCTACTACCTTCTCGATGACCGAAGTTCACCAGATCCGTTCTGAACCAAAGTTTAAGGATGATACAATCCTGCCACCTTCTCAATGACCGAAGTTCACTGGATCCGTTCTGAACCGATATCCAAGGATGATACAATCCTTCCACCTTCTCGATGATCGAAGTTCACCGTATTCGTTCTAAACTGAAGTCCAAGGATGATACAATCCTGCCACCTTCTTGATGACCAAAGTTCATCGGATCCGTTCTGAACCGAAGTTCAAGGATGATACAATCCTGCTACATTATCGATGACTGAGGTCATTGGATCGCTTCTGGACATATGTCCCAGGATGATACAAGCCCTCTTCATTCTCAAAGACTGAGGTCTCTGGATCACTTCTGGACATATGTCCCAAGATGATACAATCCCATTGAAACATCACTACTCCCCCTTTCAAGGAAGGTCTTTCCAAACCACACCAAGCTTGTCTCGAAAGTGTAAAACAGAGGCTTCAATAGCAAATCATCATCTAAACCATCATCATCTACATCTTCAGTATGTGAATACTGAACTATCACCATCTGTATCTCCAGTATGTGAATACTAAAAGCATCTTCTATATCTTAAGTATGGGAATACTGAAACATCATCATCTGCATCTTTATCTTGTATGTAGAAATATCAAATTTCTATGTGTTACGATGGAACACAGGGTTCTCTATTATCACAACTCTCGTTATCACATAGAATCAATGTAGTATCCATATTCAGGTCGAGGAGACCTGATATCAGCTTCCGAATCCATATGGATTCACAACTTAGCAGAGCAATCTGCTATGTATTCTGCTTTTGTTGTTCTAAGAGAAACACTGGACTATTTCCTGCTAAACCATGAACTCATAGCAGACCCCAAACAAAAGCATCTACCTTATGTGATTTTCCTGTCTGAGATACTTCCAACCCAATCTGCATCTATATAGCCATACAATATGTAGTCATGGCTACCATCATAGTATAGACCAAGGTCTATAGTCCCTTTCAGATATCTCATCACATGTTTTGCAGCTACTAGGTGAACCCATCTTGGTTGAACAAGATATTGACTTAAGGTGTTCACAGCAAAACAAATGTCTGGTCTGGTATTTGTTAAGTACATCAATGACCCAATGATCTGTCTATAATGAGTCACATCTACTAACTCTGATGAGTCATCATCTAACAGCTTCAGGTTGGAGTCCATGTGTGTGGCCATGGCTTTGCATTCCAACATATTTAATCTCTTCAATATCTCTAGCGCATACTTTCCCTGGTTGAGAAATATTTCTTCTGAACTTTGTCATATTTCCATACCTAGGAAATAGTGCATCAACCCAAGGTCTTTCATCTCAAATTCTTCTTCTAGTTTCTTCTTGCTTTTCATGATTTATTTCTCCTTCCCTGTCAAGAATAAGTCATCCACATATAATAATAGGATGACAAGTTCATCTTCTACAACCTTGAGATAAAGGTTAAGATCAGCTTTACTCTTGGTAAAACCCATAATTGATAGGAAACTTCCATACCAAGCTCTGGGAGCTTGCTTCATGCCATAAAGGCCCTTCTTCAACTTACATATATGAGTCCATATGTCTTCAACTTCAAATCCTTTCGATGTAAAACTCTTCCCCAATCATACCATTAAGGAAGGATTGTCTTTACTTCATCATGGAAGCAACTACCATCATAGTTCTGAAGGAAGTGTACCTTACTTCCTAGAGTAAGTGTCTCTTCAAAATTAATTCCCTCTTTCTTATAGAAACCTCTAGCCACAAGTCTTTCCTTACTTCTATCAGCGACATATTTTATCTTACAAATCCATTTGTAAGATACCACATGCTTTCTTTCTAGTTTGAGTACTATATCCCAAACATCATCATAACATCTTCCATGAGTTCGTCTTGTCACATCATTAACATATCCTAGTCTTCTGCATTCAACTTTGAAGGTTGGAACCCACTTTACTCTTGGTAAAGTCTCGATCCATTAGGAAGCTGGCCATCATGTCATACCGTGTCGAACTCAGATATCTTCTGTAGTCACTCCCCCTGAAGTGGAGTATTATCTTCCTTCTTCCATTCTGTATAGGTGATTCTATGCTTGATATATATTGGTCAATAGAGTATGTCACGTCATAGTCTATTATTTCTGAGGAAAATCACGATTCTTGCTCTGTACACTTGTTCTTGCAGACCCACTTGTTCTGTACTACGTACTTCCCTTTATGTCTCGAAATCATATCATATACATCATTCCCCATAATCAATTGTTATTATTTGATAATAGCTTCTTTCATAGCATTTTTTTTTCTTCATCTTGAGTTATCTCTCATACCCATGGTGGTCTTTATCCTTTGAGTTGGATCTACCGCTCTTTGAAGCTCTTTCTTTCGTTATGGTGTCTCTGACCCTGGGATCTTCAGATTCATGTTTATTGAATTGTCATCACTTGTTCTTCAGAACAAGTCTCATCCTTCTTTTCTTTTAGGAGGTTGTACAGGACCTTTCCTACAATTCAAATGCACCAATTGCATGGTTAGAAATACATATGCATAATGACAAATTCTTATGGATCATGCAACTATTTAGCCAATACAACATTCATCCATATCTCATAGAAACTTTCTATATGCCTTCCATCTCTACCATGACATCATTGAGATTGTGCACTAATCCAATATGTTAGCAAATAGGTTTCATTCTAGATAAGTAACAATGGATATTTGTATAGAACCATGAGCTACTTACCCATCACATGCATGCAAACAACACATCAAATGAATATAATCAAATGCATAACAAAACAGTATCATTAAATTAGAATTGAATACTTATATTTTGTTTGTTTCATGGGTATACTACTTCTTGATCATTCTGCTTCATCGTCTTCTTCATCCATGAAATCATCATTTCTTATCCAAATGATAAGATGGATAAGAGGTTTGTCAAGAATTGAGTTCTTCATATTCCTCATCGCTTGAGGGATCTTCTTTGAATGGTGAGAGCTTGATCTTCAATTTGCTCCCATCTTTCTTCTTCCCTTCTTATGAGACAAGCTTCTTCTTCTTCCCAGAGTCAACTGAAAGTAATCACTTCCTTTTGGCACACATTCCTCACATGAATGAATCCCATGATCATGGGAGGCCATTCTCTGCTTCTTCTTCTACCGCTTCAAGATGTTATGCATTCTGGATCTTCACATTGTTCAACTGTTTTCTCAAATCCATCTTCTGAATTATGTTCTTATCTTCAAATAGCTTGATCAAGGAATCAAACATATTCGGTGTCTTTAGGGAAGACACTTGTGGTACAAGTTGATCTGTGATTGAATCAACAATGATCTTCTTGGCCTTGATCAAGTTCTTCTTGTGTAAGGCTTTGAGGTTCATCTCCCTCTAGAACTGGAACCTCTCTACTCATGTAGGTGTCCAATTCATTTTCTTCAGAGAGATCAAATACTTCCATGCTTGGAAGTTTTCAACTTCACCAAGCTTATCATCAAGCTAATGTGATAGATCACTTTGAAATGAGAACCTCAAATGCAAATAGCAAAAGATTAGATCTTACCGATTTGAGGTGTCCGTCCTGCTTTCGGAGCTGGCTGATCTAGGGTTTGTCAGAGAAACCCTAATTTTAAAAACTTAGAATATTTCATATTTGATTGGATAGAAATATATATCTCTTCAAATGGATCTGTCCAATGTACTCCTTTTCTGAAAACAATGGAGGGAAGCTCCCGGAACAGGAAGCCCTAGTTTTCCAATTTCTTCTGCAGAAATTCCTGTTGTTGTTTCTATGATATCTCAAAAATTATGGCTCCTCTATGTCTGAAATTTTACACTAAGGTAACCTAGCATGTAACTGATCCAACACCATAGGTTGCATCATAATTTTTTTCACCAATTTGGATTTATGATCATTCTACCAAGGTGACATGTTACAGGACTGTTCAGAATAGTGAAGTTGTACGGCATGACACATGTTACTGGTTCATCTTCAAGTTCATAAATTCGGACCATAGAAATGAAAGTCTGTGATATTTCTATAACATCTTCAGAAATTCCATTTGGACCTCTGTAGCCCATGCTACAGCAATTCTCCCTAGGTGTCTTGTTTAGGGATGAATGCTGGAAGAGGCTATAACCCTAACTTGGAGGGATCATATCTCCTAGAATATAGTGAATCTGAGGCTAAATTTTGGACACAATGTAAATCAGGATTTTATATTCATCCTCTACAATTTTAAAATCCTGTGCCTTTTCCAATCTCAGGATATAGCGAATGTACCAAAACTTAGTAGTTTTAGTATTTAGGGTTTTTCCAGATCGGGGTCAAACTAGGGTTTGACTTTACCGGAGTTTCACCCAACCAAATTTCTTGATACAGGTCTCTAAAATTTGATTTTTATGAGAAGAACAATCCTATGCTAGGCTCACTCAAAAATTCTTATTCTGTAGAAAGCCCTAATTTTCTGCACCAAAACTAAAAATGCTCGGAATCAAATTCTGCTTTGACAGAAAGATGCACCCTTCAATGGAGAGTCAGTCTAGCCTTCTTTTGCTGATAGATCATGGATAGAGACCCAAAAAATAAGAAGCCCTAGATTATTTAGTTGCACAGTGTCTTCTTTCAGGGTGGCTCTGATACCATGTTAAATTTTCATATGCTAAGCTAGATCATTAGTATTTCATTTTGATTTCATAACAAAAGCATATAAAGAAGATCACTGAAAGATAGACAAGCACAACCATACAAAAGGAGAACACAAATATTCATCCTGGGAAAACCCTAAAGGGAAAAACCCAGCAAAAGCTTCCTCAATATAGATGCCCCAAAAGATAAAAGATAAAACCAACAAGGAGATCAAAACTTGATCCTCCTCCTTCTCCAACTACTTCTCTTCTCCACTAATGCGCTACACAAGTGAGAGTGTGTGTGTCTCAAATGAGGAGCACCACACCTCTATTTATATTCATCCATTCACTTGAATTAACTCATCCGACATGTAGGCTTGAGTTAATCATGTAGGCTCGAGTTACACATGTAGGCTCAAGTAACCACACTGGGGTGCTAATGACCCACCTTTACAAATAGAGGGGACAACCTCATGACTCTTATTAGTTCTTCTTATTAGAAGAATCGGGGTACAAGATAATACAAGTGGTTCTCCCGGTAGGACCATCGGGGACCACAAAAGATACATATAGAATATTCTTCAAAGTTACAATATTTCAACACTGATGGTGCCCCCATGTCATGGCAATGGACAGTGGTCCTATTGGATACTATGGGCAGACCCGAGTTTACTTATAATGTACCAACAACACCCCTAACTCACTGGCCCTTTCGGCAACAGACCGCAGAGCGGCCTGAAGTCTCACCCGAAGTGATCTTAGATGGGTTGGATAAAGACTCAAGTGTCCTTAACCAGGTTCTGAAGCATCCTGGTGTCCGTGGCTCTTCTTAGCCAGCGAGATCCTCCTTCGAGTCACAGTTCTCCCTTCCTCATGGATTCTGACAGGGGGAGGACTCCTATCGCATCATAGTGACTAGGATGATGTGCAAACTCTCCCATCCACGGTTCTTCCTATCTGCGATATCTTGCACCGCAGCTCCTCTGTCAGTGTGATATCGCCTCCTGCCAATGCGATATATCCTACAGTACAGCCCAAAGTGACTCTCAAGGTCCATAGGGTTTCTTACTGGGGGGAATAACTCGGCTAACCCCCAACAGGGCATAAACAACCTTACACAATCTTCACGGTTCAACACACTCACATCGCTATACTTAACTAACTGAATAAGTATACTGGAAGCACTTAATAGAGTGACTATTACTGTGTGAAACAAGCACTGATAGGTTCATAAGAAGACACTTGTTATATTTAAACTCACCTTTAACTTTATATAATGCTATAACTGAATGAGAACATATAGAAATTTACTAACTGATATACGGCATTCATGTAACCGATAACAGATATCAACAAAGTAAAGCACAATGACATGAAATAATCATATAACACACTGATTTTACGTGGTTCACTTCTAGGGTAGAAGCTACATCCACGGGAACTGGTTTATATATATTATAACTTGGGAGAGTAAACACAGTTCCACTACAACCTCATATGCAGCTGAGATCTTCTGGGTAATTCCGCGCACACTGCTAGGAGCTCTTCTCTCTTAGATATCTTCTCTATTCTTATATTGCTTCTCTTATAATATACTCTTCCTCTCTCTCTCTCTCAATCCCTATGGATTGTTACATACATACTCTAGGAGTCAGCTACTAGTTACAGTAAGATACTATAGACAAAATAACAGAACCAGAGCTCGGCTCTTCTATAATACAAAGATCTATGAGCTAACAGATCATCGACTATCTAAACAGCTAATGAGCCAACTAACTAACTAGCTAACCTTTTACAATACAAAATACATCCCTTTATAGGCGGCCCAAAGGTCTCGCCATTACAACACTGTGGGCCTCTCCCAACAGTAACCCAAAAACTCTAACTGTGACAGTCGGTCTATCTGTACTCGAACTGCCGCTTTCTGTCACACCACAGCTTCCTGCAGTCTTCCACGCTTCCTGGCGCTAACCGTGGGTACTGGTGCCACTTCCTCTTCTATCCTTTGTCTTCAATACCTTGGCCTTGTTGCTCCTTTCCCTTTATGAGGGTAGTTTATCCCTCCTGTCTTCGCCGCTAACTTAAGTGCAGTGGTTGAGCTTTCTCCTCTCGGTCGCTCAGGTACTGTTACCTTTGACTTACTTGTTCCAAAACAACAGCTTTTCCTGTAGCTGTGGGACCCTACTCCAACAGGTCCGAAGGTCATCCATGCAGTATGGATGGAGCAGGTGGCTGTTGGACATACACGAGATAGATCATGACAAAGGCATGTGAATCGGTGCGACAGTGGCATGCAAACCGATGGGTCTCTCGGATAGAGGTCAAGATATTTGTGTGTGTGAGTTGTGGTCGACGGACTTGACTACATGTGATGTTAGTACAAGTCCGAAGGCAGTTTATAAAATAAATGGGTCATCCTCCGAGGAATGGTTCAGGATCCCACATAAGGTGCGGTGGGCGGATATGATGTATGATGCAATTGTTTGTATGCTTCCTATATGCTATGATGAATATGCCAATTTAGAATGTCATTAGCCATCTGATCTGCTACACTATTGAGGTTTCTGGGAACATGTGTGAATGTGATGGATTCAAATGTTCTAACCATCTGTTTAGTGTGTAGGAATTTTCTAAGGAGGCAGGGATCACATACCCAGTAGTAGTTGTTCAACTGAGAGACAAGCAGTTGGGAGTCTAAGAAGACATCGAGATGGAAAATTCCCAATTGGAGAGCGGCGGTCAAGAGGCCATTGGAACCATCATATTCAGCCTGGTTGTTGGTCACACTGCCTATGCATATTTCGTCGATATGGATCAACTCGTGCGATGGGGAGTAGATGACCCATGCAGCTGAGGCAAGGTTTGGAGACCATCTGCTCACTCTATCAGCAAATTCAATGTACCGATACAAGGTAGGATCCATCTGGAGCAATGAGGGGAAACAATACATAAGACTCACTTTAAAAATGTGTAAAACAAAAAGGGGCAAGTCTATATTACAAGCTGAGCTACCATCATTTAAAGAGGTGATGTTAGAGGAAAATTGGTTTGGACTTTCACGGAATTTGGGTTCCCGTGTGAGTGGCGGTAGGCAAGTGTGACGCAAGTACAAGTCCAGAGACACTTACATCACTTTATGGTTCGTAAACCGAGGTAAATTTTGGGAAGTGGTTCCAAAAATTACTATGTAAACATGAGACGATGGTCTCGTTAAAAGATAGAAAATGGAAATTTGAGCCTGGAGGTGTGAGAGGTGTCTCGAATAGGCTCTGAGTGGCTTTGAAATTAGTAGCTAATGGTGCTGCCCCTCAATGGGGGTTTCTGTTTTGTGGAAAAAACTTTGTAAGGCAAAAAAGGAAAATGAAGTGACTCATTGGTGATGTTAAGCATAAATTTTTTTGAGGTAGAGCCCATTACGGGGGTTCTCCAAGAGTTGTCCATTAGATTCAATAAGGGTTCACACCCTTTTTTCGAGGTAGTGGTGGATGACGTATGGGCCGTACCACATTGATTCTAAATTGCCTTTTCCTAACTTGTCATTGGGTTGGTCATAGACCAAAACCATATTGCCTTTGTTGAAGGTGCAAGGGTGGACATGGGAGTCATAATGGGCCTTAGACCGTGTTTTTTCTACTTCAATGGATTGGAGGGCAGCTCGGCGATCTTCTATGGTTTGCTCAAGTTGGAGGAGTCGTTCTTCCAAAGGTGAAGTATCAGGGATGAGTTCTACCATGAGACAGAGTGATGGGATCTATCAATCTATAGGGAGTACTGATTCAACACCATGTACTAGACATAAAGGTGTGAAACCAGTTGCAGTTTTTGTGGATGTGCGATAATCCCATAGGGAGAAAAGCATCATGTGATTCCAGTTGGGTTTATGGTTTCCTACTATCCTTTGGAGCATTGTTTTGATGATTTTGTTGACTGCTTCAGCTTGGCTGTTACCCTGGAGGTAGCAGAAATATGAGTATTGGTGTTCAAATTTAAACATGGTTGGAAGCTCAGTCCAAATAACATCTTCAAAGTGTGTACCACGGTCTAAGACCAACTGTTTAGGAACACCAAATCATGAATTAACATGGTTGAAGAAGAAGCGTGCCATTGTTTCACTTTTGCAATCAAATGTGGGCATGCCCTTGGCCCACTTAGTGAAGTAATCGATTCCCATAATGATGTATTTATGACCGTTGGTCGAGGCAGGGTTGATTGTCATGAAGTCGATTTCCCATTTGCAGAAGGGGCCGACTGTGACTACGGGGTGTAACAGTGCAAGGGGGTTCTTACCTTTGGAGCAAAGAGCTAACAGCTATGACAATGCTTGACTGCCTCTATGCAATCAGCAAAGATGGAAGGCCATGATTAGCCGGCACGTAGAATATTTTGGGCGGTTTCCAGACCTGAAAGGTGGCCACCACAGGCCCCACTATGACAGTCATTGAGGATGGTCTCAGCCTCATCATGGGTGAGGCAATGACGTAGGATGGTATCAATGCCTCGATGATATAGAACATCTCCAATCAATAGGTGGTGAATGGATTGATGTCGAATGTGTTTCCTATCCTCATGGATTAAGTATGTTGCAAACTTCTGCGTTCGTAAGTATAGAAGGATGTCCCCATACCATGGGTTTTCCATGGATATGACGAATAGGAAATCATCAGGGAGGTCATCCTTGGGAGGTGATGACACAATTAATGGGGGAAAATTGGTCATGAGCACAGCCAGCACAAGTGCCTTTGTGCTTTTTAGGGAAACGAATTCTAAGTCGAATCCTTGGAGAACGACTACCCACTTAGCCACACGACCTTGTAGAAGGTGACGGATTAAGAGGTACCGCATTGGGTTTGAATCAGCCACTATGTGTGTATGGTTTTCAATGATGTAGTGGCACAACTTCTAAGTAGAGAAGACGACGACGAGGGCCAATTTCTCCTCAGGTGAATATCGTAGTAGGGGACCTGTCAGCTTTTGACTGATGTAATAAATCACATGCTCATGGCAGGCATAGTCTTCTTGGACCAAGGCTCTAGCAATGGCATTGTCCAAGCCCGAAAAATAGAGAATGAAGTCTCGGGTGAAGTCTAGTGCTGAGAGTAATGTTGCAGAAGCAAGGGATTTCTTGAGTGCATCAAATGATTCTTGTGCTTGCTGATCCAAAGTTAAGGGGATTTTTATGCAGAGCAGGAAGATGAATCTGTGGGATTTTGTTGCATACTCTAGTACATAGCAGTGAAGGAAGTTGGCCTTGCCTTGGAGGCTCTATAGTTGGTGCCAATTTTTTGGGGAAGGAAGATCCAGGATAGCCTTAACTTTGAGGGGGTCTAATGTTATCCCTTTGCGAGATACGATGAACCCGAGTAGGCTTCCTGCTGGGACACAAAAAATGCACTTTAGGTGATTTAGGAAAATTTTGTACTTGCAGAAATGTAAAAAGACTTGCCACAAGTCGTCCATATGTTGTGTTCGTTTTGGTGATCAAGCGGTAAGATCATCCAAGTAGACCAATATTATATGGATTAGATCATGGAAACAATATATCATGGCGCACTGGAAGGTGGCTCCATCATTCTTCAGTCCAAACGGCATGACTCGATAAGCAAATGTGCCCCACAGGGTTGTGAATGCAGTCTTGTAACGATCTTGTTTCTAGATCTGAATTTGGTTATATCTAGAAAATCCATCCGTGAAGGAAAAAACCTCATGTCCAGCTCATGCATCGATAATCTGATCGATGAAGGGTGTTGGGAAGTTGTCTTTGGGACACGCCCCATTTAGATCATGGAAGTCTGTGCAAACACGGATGCTACCTTGTTTTTTATTCACAGGAATAGGATTAGAATCCCAAGTGGTGTACATAATGGGGTAAATGAAGTCGATTGTGCGCAGCTTCTCTATTTCGGCTTTGATCGCAATCGCTTTCGAAGGATGGATGGGCCGTTGATTTTGGTGTATGAGGGCCACATCGGGCAATGTGTCGATGCGGTGTTCCACAATGGATGGATACAACCCAGGAATTTCAGTGTAAGACTAGGAAAAGATGTTGTAGAATTCTTGGAAGAGAGCTTTGTAGGCAGCGACTTCCTCTAGAGAGCAGGATGCCCCTAGCATGATTTCTTTAACAAAATCGGGATTGTTTGAGATGTTGATTTTGATGGTTGGAAAGATGTTTGCCATGTTCCCTTCTTGGAAGGCATCTGGTGCTAGAATGGGATTTTTGAACCAGTCAACATTCCCATGAATTAAATCTTTGGTTTCAATGGAAAACAGGTCAGACTGCGACACAAGTTCTTCGGGGAGGAAGAACGAGTGATGGTGCATGCCATTCCATGGGTATATTCGGGTAGTTAATGCTTCAAGTATCTCCTCATCATTGTGGAAGCAACAAAAAGACAGGTCTTATGGACTGTCATTGGTGGTGGAGACAAGAGGGTCGGTAGAACTAAACATCATGTAAATGGACATGGTGTCCGAAGAAGGAGGTGGGGGGGTGAACTTCTTCAATCAGGGTGATCTTAGTTTCAAGGGAATGTTGTCGAAGGTTGGCTAAAGCTATTTAGAACTTGGACAAGTCTTGGCAATGGTGAAAATAGTGTCCATACAAACTGCAGACTGTGTAAGCATGGTTTGCTCTCAATGAATTGTTTCTCACTATTGGCCTGCTTGGAAGTTCAACCACAAGGATATTTTCCATTGTATCCATGGCATCCAAATGCACGCAGATTATGGGAATCTCAGGGAAGTTTTGAGTTGTATGGCCTTGTTATAGTGCAAGGTGGGTTCTTTCGAGGTTTAGCAGCAGTTTTCATGTTTTTTCCCCTAGCCCTTTTTGGGTGGGGCGGTGTAGGTGCAGGTGTGGTGGTTGGTTTTTGTTGGCCGGGTGGAGGATGAGATTCGACCGCAATGGGTTGCATGGGGTTTAAGACTACCTGGGGCATTAGTGGTTGATTTGGTGGATCTAGGTACCACATGGGAATTCCCAATGTAAAATTGGGTAAGTTTAAGGTAGCCATTACTGGCTTGCTCATGACACCAGGAAAGGGAAAGAGGAAGGGAATTATGTGGACTGGGGAGGAGCCCAAATAAATTCCTGATGGTTGTATGTGGGGATGAGGTTGTGGTTGTGACTACACATAATCCTATGGCTACAGATGATGTTGCAGCTGCTGTTGATGTTGTGGCTGCGGACGATGTTGTTGTTGCGGTTGGGGCTACGACTATGGTTGTTGTTTGGGTGCAGCAGTGCTGGATGAGAGCATGCACAAATCCATAGTCTCACTTGCTGTCAACAGTGGTGACACTAAGGGTAAAGCAGCCATCATGGTGGTATCGACAAACAACCCAGGGCCCACATTCAACAATGGGGAGGCTAGTAGGTTTTCAACCATGGTGTTGACCATAGGGATAACATTGGTGTGTGTGGTTAGCCCTTGCGGATCAATGGTGTTGATCATAGGGATAACGTTGGTGGGTGCCATAAGCCCTTGCGGATCGTGATAAGTCAATTGGTCAACTGTCACGATTTTCCCTTCATGGGGGAACATCATGAGATGAAAAACAGTTTATGCTGCGGCTCTCATGGCATACATATAACTTCTTCTGAGGAGAAGGTCATAGTCCAATTAAGCATTGACAACCTCTATGTCAATTAGTATTGTCTTCCTAGCTAATGTGATGGGGACATTGGGGAGGATTCCTTGGTATTTAGTGGGATGGACATCATAAGCCTATAGAGTACTAGAGGATGGTTACAGAATTGGGGATCCAAGCTTTTACCAGACTAGGGTAGACATAATCCACATGGATGCCCCCTCATCCACTATGCACCGGTGCATGACCAAATTCTGGATAGACATCGGGATTTGGAAAGAAATGGTTGATGGAATCTGTGGTTCTCCATTCTCTGTGTCGAATGTGATCAACTTGGAGTCAAAGGGGTCCACGACATCAAGGGAAGCTAGTAAGGCTTTCTGCTGCATTGGGAAAGTTTTGAGTACCTCAAGAGCGGACATGGAGGTAGGTGTTTGGGGTAAATCATCTATGATGATGTAGCTGACAACAGCTCTAGCCATGGCATTATTGGAAACTCGACGTATGTGGGGGCATGGGAAAGTGGATAACTGAAGAGGTACATTGGCTATTTTGGACATAGATTCCACTGATGTGTCAGCTAGTTTGGTGTTGGTTCCATACTGATTTCATCTGGTTTGTAAATTGACCTCTTCAGTTGTCATAGCTAGCAGGTGGTGGACACCTGTTTCTGTCATTAAAGGTTCCCTCGGAGCGTTGGGATTAGGTTGGGGAGGGGGTGTAATTGCCACCAATCCTTGGACTAGTAATGGATTTTGGAGCACCACAGGAGGAGGTCTCGGTGGTGTTGGGTTGGGTTGGGCTTGGTTTGTTCTATTGGTGGCATGTTGAACGTCATTTCTAGTGGCCTATTTATCATGGCCCATCAAGGGACACTTGAATGTGTAGTTCCCGTAGACCTCACATAATGTGCATGGTTGGTCTATATGCAATGGAGCATTGTGTCTTGGTGCATTTGGTCATTGAGGATTTTGGGCTGGCTGGTTTGTCATGGCATTGTTTGAAGGATTTGGTTGTTGAATGACTCCCTGCGGTTGATTGTTGCCTTGGTTTCAAGGTCGGTTATTCTTGGCTTGCCCTTGTTGGTTATTGGGGGATAGCTGGTTGGGACGGTTTTGTTGTGCAAATAACTATCCCAATGGAGTAGGTGGAGATGGGGTAGGGGCTTGGAAAGCTTGTATCGGTGGTGCATAGTAAACTTGGGTGGGTGCTGGTGCCACAAATGTGGGAATTTGTCTCGCGTATTGTTGTGTCAGCCAAGCTAATTCCTGGGCCTGCTGCAGTGGCATAGGTTGTGCACAAGAAGTTGTGCCTTCGGACTAGGACATCATTCTTGCATAGTCTAGAGTTTGGTTTTGGTAGGCAATACTAGGGGTGTTTCTCGGTTGTGGTGGTATTGCAGGTGGTGTCGAATGGTATTGTGGTTGGTCAGAGATAGAACCTATGATGCCATCTGCAGCATGGGATGCCCCCAGTGCATCCTGGTAAGAGGTTCCTGCACAGGGAGCATCTGGAATGATAGTGTAAAGGTATCCAGATTGTGCATAGATAAGATCAAACTACTGGGCATTCAAGATGGTCTCCTCTTCATATTGGGGATGTTTGAATGTGACATCCTTTTCTATAGGTGGGATTAAGGTTTTTAGGAACCAATCTAGGAAGATCCTCTCATCAAGTTGGATCTTGCACAAAATATGGTGTCACCACCACTCATGGATATGGTTGGTTATGTGGGTCACAGTATTCTAGAGGCAAGATAACAAGATCTTCACCCCTTCGTTGTATCTAACGGGGAGTTGGAAATATTGCAGGAACATGAAAGCCAAAAAGTTGAAATATGGGTACTTGGCTTGTGGTAGCTCAATGTACTACTTGGCTGCAGCACCTGTGAGGGTGCATTGGAACAGTTGGATCCTAATCAAATCATCTACGATGCTATTTGATGATCACCATAGATGAAACGTCATGATGTGGTTTTGGGGGCGCTCCCCTGCCTTCCTTTCAAACTTGGGAATGTTTGAGGGAAGTTTGGTTGGCATGGGAGGACAAACATTTTGATGGGGAATGGGGTCACTTGTTAAACGAGCCAAGTTAGGAAAGTTGAGACATGCAATGAAAGGAAGGTTTGACCCAAGTTTGATGTGATATGGGTCAACCATGGTGGTGTGGTTTGCAGGGACATGATGCACCTGCATAACTAGGGGTACTTGTGCACTGGTCAGTGCCCCCAAGTGTGGTAAAAGGTGTACTATAGGTGGAAGGGCCATTTCACCCATGTATGATAGGAGGGGTAGTGTAGGTGGAAGGGCCACTACCCCCATGTATCCCAAGTGGGACCTTGTGGGTGGAAGGCATACTGCCCCCATGTGGTACAGGTGGGACCACTTGACTGGACGATGTGTGTGGTGGTAGCTAGCTTATGATGGTTTGCATGACCTTGTTGGGGCCACCAGTAGAGGTGTTGGTGGTGGTGTGGGGTGTGGATGTACACTATCAATATCTATGACGAAAAATGGATCCGGGTTTGCACTAGCCATGGGGCTTGATGGTGCGGTATGCAAGTTTGGCTCAGATTGGTATGATTCTGAGTCTGAATCAGAGGTTGTGTGGCCTTTCAATGGTATAGAGGGTTGTTGATAATGGTCTCAATGGTGTTGGTTCAAGGACCTGAACTGTGGTGGGTCACTTCTCAGGCATGAGGAAGAATGTGGGGGATCAATTGTGTCTGATTTCTATGTCAAAATGGTGAAATATGGTGATGATTTTGGACCCCGATTTTAATGGATTCCTATTGGCTTCAGGTCATCAGTCGGCCATGAAGACTACCAGAAGACAACGCTTGGATTTTTCCTCACGGGAGTGCTAGTCAATTGGTGGGGGTCGTTGCCCATTTCTCTTGGCAATTATTCTTAGAGGCCAGCTACTTTGGGGTTCCCGTGGTACTCTTCAAAATGAGTTTTTGGGCTGATCCCAAGTACTTCCCATGGTTAAGGCAGTCAGGGACTTATGTCCTCAAAGACTGCTGATGTTTGACTTAGTGCAAATTGTAAATTTTAATGGCTCACTCAGCATCATGAACTGAGTTGGGTTGGTTTATATGGTATGGTTTGTGTGTATGTATTTTGTCTTTCTTTTATGCTTAGTGGATTCTTAAATGGTTTATGAATATTTTGCAGAGTTTAGAACATTGTCAATGCAAGCAGTAAATGATAATTAGAAATTTACACATGTACCATTTGTGAACCTAAACTATGATAGCCTGACTAGGTGACTACCTTGCACCTATATTTCTCTTCAACCAGGAAAGTGTGCTGGGCTCTCAACACAATGGGACTAAGCCCATCCATAGATCCAAAGGTTTCCCTCCAGATGCAAGATCGGTCAACAAGGAGGACACTGAGTGTCGTGATAAGCCCTCCTTCTCTACCCCCTCTACCTTCCAAGTCACCGATTTTTAGTGGATGTGAAAAATGATAGGTGAAGTGCCTATTACTATATGAGCTTCACCCTCTGTCTTATCCCATAATACCCCGAAGGATGATGACTAGGTGGAGGATGAAGGGCTAGGCAAGATGTTGATTTTAATTATAGTAATTTTTAATCAAGCTTTGATAATGTTCATTATTCCATTAACCATTTCATTTATCATTGATTTACACATGCTACAAATAAAATGAACAAATACTAAACAAAAATAAACACAGATTGATGGATAGAGGCGGCTGAGCTGCACTGACAGTCCCAATATAAGCAAACAGTCAAGCCCAAAAATGGGCCGCACACCTGTAAAGGTCTTGTTTTTGCAAATTGAATTGTGATCAAACCGTGAGGAATTACCTCAAACAGTTGAAAACCCACTTCGAAAACAGGCCCTTTTACACTTAGACTTGGACAGATTCACAAATGGATCAATTGTTTGGGCATAAAATGAGCCCGAACATAGGTGAATTTTTAGAAATTTGGTTCGACCGTTTTTGCATAGTTGAGCGATTTGCAAATCACAGAACGACCAATAGTAATCGGTATTGTGGCCAAGAAAATAACCAAAATGAAATAAAAACATCAATCAACCTAAGTAATCAAAGTGCAATAAACAAAACCCATGCATTCAGTGGGATCGACCCGGTATGGTCACCAATTATGTAGTAGGGATTTCTCCCTTGCTACAAAGCAGGAACAACTACCTTCTGTCTATAGGATAGAAGGGTAGGGTTCCTGGTGGTGGATGCAAAGAAAACATAAAAGAAATAGACTGAAATAGAAATCGAAGTAGAAATAAATAAAACCCCTCTGCACACAAGGTTATGGGTTACGATCCAAGACCCTGCATACAACTGTTAGGAAAACAATAAACCCTGCAATGGCAACTTGCAAGAAGATGTTAAGCAATGAACCTGCAAAAAAATATTGTTAGAAAAAAAACTACAAAATACCTAAGAAAAGACATAAAACAACACAGATATACCTTTTGGTAGGAATGGGCCACCATTCCCTAGATGGGAGTGAACCTATCTTGGAAGGGGGAGCTATGGCTCAATGGAAGGATGGAGGAGAGGGAGAGTGAATGGATTGAGAGGAAAATGGTGTCAAGGCACTCAATATAGTAGCATAACAATATGGAAAGAAGGAATGTTTTGAGAGTGACCCCCACCCCTCTATTTATACTTTTTCTCAAGACGTTTAGGGTTTTAAACCCCTGGTTGTGCTTTTAGCCCCTTTTGCTCAATTTTTAGCTCTTTTGGGGGTCTTAAGCTCCTTTGAGGAGTTTTATCCCCTTTTTGGAGGTTTGATCCCCTATGAGAGATATTTTGGCTCTTTTTTAGGGGTTTTTAATCCCTTTTGGACATTTTTAATCCTTTTTGAGGGTGTTGGGGTCAGATGGGGTCAAATGAGGGTCGTGTGTGGGTGTTCTTGGGTGGTGTATGCCATGTAGAGATGAGCAAGGGATTTTTTGGGTTAACAAACCCATATGATACTTCAGAATGAAAACCATCAATCTTTTCAAAATACTTAAACCAGCCAGCTCTCTGGAATTGTTTTGCACATTCATAAAAGCTTTTATCCCAACCCATATCAGAAGGTTCAGCTTTGTTGGTTTTACCACTCCTCTTCCCTTATCTGCACTAAACCCTAACTGTATCTTTCTTTAAAAAGTAGTTGAAAAATATTTCAAAAATATTTCACTACATCAATAAAACTAGTAGCTGAGTAAAATCAGGATCATAAACTCGCAATTTCTTAATTGCCCCTATCAAAACTAACCCTCTATCAATGCAAATCATGAATTAGTTAATGTTTTCTGTATCTGGTTGCATACCTATCACAATGATGATTTAAAATGTTGAATATGCACTCTCATGTCCTCATACTTGTTAGACAAACCTCCACAGTTTTGTCTTCAATAGCCATGATTACACCTAGTTCCTTTAATAATTTTGTTAAATCAAAGAAAAACAAAAGGTAAACCCACGATCTTCTCAGCTTCTCATACGCCCATCAAAGTCACCACTTTCTTTGAACAAGATCTGAGGATGCACTACCATAAGTGTTTAATAAATTTCCACTCTTCAAGATTTCAGATTGCTGTGATTTACCTGCATAATCTTTACCTTATCATGAACACTTCTCGTAATGATTATTGAGGTCTATACATGTATCAATTTGTCTTTACAAATGCAAAAAATTCCATCATTTGCGATTTTGAAAAAATCATGACTCGATGCTATGACTTTTTTAGTGCTGCGACTTTCTTGTAGCGCTTTAGTTCATGGTCTTTCCCTTGTGCACTACAGGAATCTACCTGATTAATATTTTTGACAAATGGCCTCAAACAAAGGGTTAGGTAATATGACCAAAATTAGATTAAACATTATGATAACTTTTTTCAACTTTTCATAAATATATACACCTAATAATCCCATTAAAACTATAAAACCAACGAAATAAAGTGAATTAAAAAAGAAACAACATGAAATGAAATAAAAATATGCTCAAAATTTCTAATACCTCAAAACCAAGCTCAAAATTTAAAAGAAATAAGAAAACAATGCTTTGGGGAAAATTAAAAAACATGTAATCTAAAAACAAAATCTAGCTATAACATCTAGCTCCTGCTATAGGATGAATTCATCCTTGTGAGGCTTCAAGAACCTATAGATAAGTTCATTTTTCCATTTAACTGAAGCTATCTGCTACTCTACAAAACATCCATTAGGCTATGGAGTCTTTATTCAATCTCCGTCACACTGGTATATACAATGAAATGACAAGCTTCTTACCTTCAATAGCTATAAAAGTGTTTGAGGAATCATCCATTTACTGGATTGGATATTTCCTCACCTTCCAAAGTCTGCAATATGAATTTATTGTTGTCCAAAAGTTTTAAAACTATGAAATTACCAAACCACAAGCTGTCAAATTTACCATGTTTTCTTTTTTGTTCCTTTCTAGCATCCCACCTTAGTACCATATCTCCATAAGAAAAAGTGTTCTCCTTTATCTTCTTATCAAAACTTTCCTTAATCTTCCTTCTATGTAATTGAGCTTTTTCTTCCACACCTTCACATTTCCATTGTAATTAAATCAGTGCATAAACTCTCCTTTGAATATCACTTGGTTCCTTTTGACTATCTTGAAAGAATTTCATCATTGGAATACCTATCTAAAATGGAAAGGCCACATCAGTGCCATACACTAACTGAAAAGAAGAAGTTCCAATTGCTTTCTTAGTTGTTATCTTGTCTGCCCAAAGTGCATATTTCAACATTGAATCCCATGGGCTTTTATTTTGACTCAAAAACATCTTGATGCTCTGAATAATATTCTTATTGGTTGATTCTGCCAACCCATTCCCCTGAGGGTAATAAGGTGTTGAATGCTTCAAGACAATCCCATTTTGTTCACAAAATGAAACCATATCTTTAGACTTAAAGGATTTAGCATTATCAGTCAGAAAATTATTAGGACAACAAAATTTGCTAAGAATATTTTTCTCAATAAAACTGATTATGACCTTATCAGTTGCATTTCTAGTTGGAATGGCCTCCACCCATTTGGTGAAAAAATCAGTGGCTGTCAGTATCCATCTATGATATCCTAAAGATGCAGGGTTTATTTCACCTATGAAGTCTAAACACCATTGCTGAAAAGGAGCATTCACTACAACGGGTTTCAATGGTAAAGACAAAACCTTTTGTTTACCAGCAAACTTTTGACAAAGAACATAAACTCTAACGTGCTGATATACATCAGAGAACAAAGAAGGCCAATAATATCCAGACCTAGAGATTTTATAAGTAGTATCCTTCCAGTATTTGTATCCTCCACAATCACCTTCATGTGATTCTGAAATTACTTCGTCAATCTCTGACTTGTCTAAAAATTTGAGAAAAATACCTCCTAGATCATTCCAACACAACAGCTGATAGACTAAACAGTATTTAGTAGAGCTCGGAATGGATGGGTAAAATATGAGGTATTCCATTTCCTTTCTTTAAGATGTCTTGTCCTTCCTAGTACATTGTTTCCTATCCTTCCCTGGGATGGTTAGGACAATCTTCCAATATCTGTCACACTCAGGGAAATACCCTAGATCCACCCTTCTATAGCCCTTTTTAAACACCAAGAAATCTCCTTCTCCCTATACATATGACCAAGGGAAAACCACTTCACATGATCCCCATAAGACTCGTGATGTTGCTGACCCAGTTTCCTCCTCTAAGAAGGCCTCATCCAACTCAATGGTCAAAGGAACACACATTGTTGCAACATGTCCTACCCTCCATTCAGAACCTGAAAAGCCTTCATCATTCAAAGCTTTATCCCCTCTTGAAATATCTTCCAAAAACACACCCAGGCCCAAATGAATCACTCCCATACTGCTCCCTCCAATCCTCCACGAACTTCCCCAGGGGTACGCCCAAATACTCAAGCAATTTTTGGGTGAGAAGGGATATTCGGTTGAGAATAATTTGGGCTAGTTTGTGGACTAGGTTGACTGCTAAGAAGTGGACCATAAATATATCAAGGTCAAAATGTTTTCCCAAAACCTCACTGGAGAGGCAAGAAAATAGTTCATGAGCCTTTCGGATAGATCCATCTAGGGTTATCAGGTTTTGGAGGACGCATTCAAAGGAACATGGGAAGAGAGGAAGGACCCAAGGATATACTTATCCTATTTCTACTCCATTAGAATGGAAGAGAATGAATCTATGCAATATTTCTATGACAAGTTTATGAAAGTGTATGACGTTATCCCTTCATAGCTCAAACCTCCTCCTGGCATGCCCCAAATCCACTATGTTGAGGCCTTCGATAGTGAATTCTCATTATGGCTCAGCGATAGAAGGTCCACCACTCTAGCCGATATGATAAAAAATTCCATAGAGGTGGAGATGAACCTAAATGTTGCTAAGGAAAAGGGGAGAGAAGAGGAAGAAAGAACACATAAGGAATATCTCCCCCAGCTCTTTCCCTCTGATAGCCCGAAGATCACAATAAATGAGAGGATGGAGGACATAGAAAGGTGGATGGAGGGATTCATGATAAACCACATCCCCTGCCCCGCAAGAGACCAAGAATTCATAGGACCCTTGTGTGTGGAGCAAGATCAAGCTGTCCTTGGAGAACTGCAAGAATGCACAGGGCTTTCTCTGCTAATGGAAGAGGAAGAGAGAAAACAACTGAGTTCTCATGTGCCTCCAAGTCATGTTTTCCATAAATAGTACCCTCAGCAAGAAGAAGGTAACTTCCTGCCCTTATGCTTCACCTCATTTGATTTTCTTAAATAGATATTAAATATCTCTAACCAGACACGCAATATGAGGGTTAAGAATGAGGTCATGGAACTATTTAAAGTGGCCGATGGGGGAAGTGAACCAACAAAATATGTTGTGCATCCCAGCTTACCTAGTTATGAGCACATAGATCAGCAACATGGGCACATGTAGGTGGAGTGTCATAATTTGTTTGATGAAGAAATTGGCCCTCCTATTGTAGGCCCAGTTTATGGGGGGTTTAGGGAATCTACCAGGCCTCCCTTGTACGATGACTACAAGGATAGCTTCTCAGAATATGAGGATCCCAAGTGGGATAGTTCATCGTTCTCTTATAGTATAGAATACATAGGTTAAGAAAAGCATTGTGCATAGGATTCCATTGAAGAAATTTCCTGTGAAATGCACAAGGAAGAGATAGGAGTGGTTTTTGGCATTCGAGATGAGGTAATTGAGGTCACAGGTACAAGTGGTCATGTGTTCCCTTTGCACAAGTATTTCAAAGAACAACTGACCAAAGTGCAAGGGGAGACAAGGTGCAGGAACCATGGAGCCGACAATGGCTGGGAGGGGTCGAGGACATTCATGTAATTTATGATCGAGTGGGTGAATATATGGCACATATTGATCATGACATATGTATAACAGGAATTTCAAAGATCGGTCATTACCCAAGGGCCACACCTGTGGAGAAGACATATAATGGGAATGATGGGATGTTCATGCACAGTGAAATTCATAGGTTAAAAAATAACCTCCTATTGTCTCACCTCACATTACTACCCTCTATCAAGTAGGAGGGAAGAACCTGCAAATGTAATCACCTACTTGATTGGATTCATTGGAATTCAAAATTCACCTAACTAGGCGGTAGTGCTTGGATAAAGTAGGGTAGGTAGAATCGAATAAGCTTGTCCTAGAGAGCATTTTATTTCTGCAATTTTTCATTTTTATTTGTCATCTATTTCGGTTTTTCAGAACGCACTAGAAAGTTTACAGGAAATGATCTCAGATAGGTCTAATGGAGTGGGCACCTAGTCTATGTAGGTTCTTTTCTACTTCATAGGGAGGATAACATCCCCAAGTTGGAGCCATTGTTAGCACTGATGCTAAAATTTTGATAAGCACCGATGACAATAGTTTGACAGGAAAGGGTAGAGGAAGAAGCTTTCCAAGGCTTGATGAGCATGAGAATGGGTCACCATGGGATAGGTGGCGTAGAGAAAATGGGTGCTGAAGATTTTGTAAACATAAGAGGTGGGATGAGAATTGATCTAGGAAGGCATGTGAATCCCACGAATCACCCTATTTTCCCTTAATGGTCACGATTGGGGCAAACTAGATCTACGGCTTGGAACTGTTTCGTTGCCGACATATGCACGATGGACAATGCTAAAGATGATCGCAAAAGTCATCAAGGACTCACATGTTTGGATGGTGACAAGAAGACAAGGACCCGATCAACAACCATGATTGAAATCATGGAGAGAAGGTGCACAATAGGTAAGGGAAGGGAGTGAGGTGAAACCCCATAGGGCCCCTCATTTTCAACAACGTATATTTAGCAAAGAGATAAATCAATGGCTCTGATTTGTGTCGTAGCATGGACATTCAAGGGGATTAGGAATTAGGCAAAGTGAAAAGTATGGTAGGGCCCAAATAGTCAGGATGGGATAGGTGGCATTGACAATGCAAAAGAAGGTCCTAAATTCCTCACGATTTTCTACCTAACATGCATGGTAGGACGAGCCCCAAATGATCAGTTGGTAGAGAATGTGAGCGGTTGTACACTTTGTATTTCAAGGAAGTAAGGAACTGAAATCCAGGATAGTAGACAGATCATCAAAGTGGAAAACATAAAATTCACTCCTGATGAGATCTCTTTAAGTGGATTACGAGTGAATTCAAAATTCGTTTCTGTAATTGATGGAGGTCAGGGACTCATGGGTGGTGTAGTTGGAACCTTCACGTAAGGGAATTGGATCAAGAGCCACATGATCACCTATGTTGTCATCATAACAAACTCAACTATTACAGGTGTAAGTTTTTGACAGGCATGCATTAGAGCTTAACTTCCCAGCTCGATATAATTCCACCATCGGAGCCATTTAAAGGTGTAAAGAGCCTGCATGCTGATAAAGACAGGATAACTACTCCACTAAGGGTATTAGATAGTTCCAACGAGAGAATGTCTACGAATTATATGTTCAATACCTTGGTTTTCTAGGGCACCTCATTGGCTCATAAGGTTCGTTTAGAAACCCATATTCCATGGAGTCCCCTTGCATCAATATTCCTAGCCATCGAGGTAAAGACGTCCGCTACATTGGAGAAATTTTTTTGATGTAGGGGAATACCATGTCATCTCAGAAAATAGTGATACCACTTCGGGGGAAGTACCCACAGTCCCCAACCCTGAGATAATTTCTCCATAGCCTTTAGATAGGAACATGAACCCCATCACCAGGGTACATAGTATCCACCGCTAGGGATGGTTGGTCTAGGTGAATGTTCGGACCTAGGAAGGGAGGAACGAGAGGCTTCATCATCATGGTATTGGGATCATTTTTCCAAATTCATATAGGAAGATGATGAGCCTCAGGGAGTGTTGCACCAAAGAAAAAGGAAAAATAAACATCCCCTCTAGCTACGAACATAGACATAACATGTTTCTGGAACACGGGGAAACACGAAGGTCTAAAGCAACAAAGGTTGCCTCTATGCGTTTCTGTACTTTTCTCAATAGAAAGAGTGCCAAAGGAGAAGATCCATTATTGTTGAAACATCACCGTCAAAACAAGCAAGCATACATTCAAATTCCATAGTGCCATTCCTACCAGCATGTACGTCGTGACATGTTTCCTATTTTGGGCGATAAACAGTGGCAAATCTGCCACATAATACGGTATGTTAGGATCTTGTTACGATTATTCTAGGTTAATCCCATATTTTGTAATTGTATTGATACCCTTTTCGAGACGGTATCCTGGGGGTATTCCACATTATAAATAGAACCTCTATTGAGGAGGATAGAGGTTGGACTGATATTCATTTTTGAGTCCTAAGTGCCAGTTTTTGTAGCTTTGTAACATTTTTGAGAGATTTAATGAATATATTTCTTTTGTTGATATGAGATTCATCAAGGTGTTTTTGTTTAGTGTGTGCTTTCCATTTAATTCATTTTCATATGTGTATTTACTACAAAAATGCTTTCTAGTTGTACAAAAAGAATTCGCTCTCTGTTAAGTGCTCTTTTTGTCAGATAAAGCATTAGTTCTTTGTTTGTTATGGTGGTTTTGGAATTAGTCCTCTATTAGATGATCCACATTTGTTATTTCTTGCAATATGATTTTTTTTAAAGGTGTGGCAAGGGATTCATCCATAGATAGGTGCCCCTTGTCCTGCTAGGTTTTTATTGTTTCTTCTCACCATTGCTCAAAGATATTTCACTGAATGCCACGCTTACTTTGCCTCATAGTGTAGGGAAGAAATAATTGTTTATTTCCTGCTATAATGTCCTTAAATTTTTTAGACTTTGACTCCATATCCCAATGGTTTTAATTATGTGTATATTTCCACCCTATTTTAATTTGTATTGTCCATGTTACTTGCATAAATCTAGTCTTCTGCATGCTTGTTATTGTTAAATATATATGTGAATGCTACCATGACAAGAGAGATCCCTCTCTCGTTTCCTTGGCGAGAAGGAAGTCTAAATATTGGTTGAAATGGTTACCCCTGTAACTTCCTACATCAACCATAGGAAAATTACAGGGTGCTAATAGGTAGATAAAGTTCCAATGTAATTAGTTTGGTCTTGATGAGCCTACATGAGAGTTGGAAGATGCCAAAAAGGAGGAATACCCATTTATGTTCTGAATTTTGAGTAAAACCCAAGGATGATGTTATTCCAAGGGAGAGATAAATGCAATGCAACATTTTTGTCACTTCGTATGATTACACGATATTATGGAAAATGTTGTAAATATGCTAGTAAGTATTTCTAGAGTAGAGCTCAAGTTTAAGGCTCGAGTAATGAATGGGTATGGATGAATAATGTAAATATCCATATACGGACCATGTGTTAGGATTTTCATGATGAAATAAAGCTATGTAAATAATGTTTTGGAATATAATATAATGACCTATCCAAGATGAGTACATATCTAGAGCACTAGAGGGGTTATGATTCCGCTAAAGGGGAAAAAGAATAGGGGGATTATAGAAAAATAAATCCCATTTCCCAAATTCTAATTGTATAACTCATTTCTTTTCTACCATGTTCCCTCAATAATTCATTTACATGCTTGCATTTCCTCTTCATAACATTTTGGTTCACCAAAATCAGTCATCAATAAATAATACAGTGAAGGTGAGAATCATTTAAGGGGGTCTAACTAACCTAGTAGATATTCCTACACTTGTAGGAGTTTGAGGTACTTGGTTATATTTTTTATTTTTTGGTATGTTTGAAACTTCATTTTCTTTGATTTCATCAATAAATTTGTACTATGTGTTTTCCTTTTCCTCTTTCTTTCCCTGCAACTGATCTTTTTCCATAACATTTTCATGGAATACTACATCTCTACTCCAACTGATTTTGTGATTTTCATAATACCATAAGCAATAACCAAAATAATCAACTATGTATCCAATAAAGATACATTTCTTGGATTTAGACTCAAGATTTGTTCTATTTTTTTATCAATATGGAAAAATGCTTCACACCATAAGTTCTCAGAAATTAGGAGATTATCTTTTTACATGCCCATGCCTCCTATGGAATCCCACCATCCAAAGCGCTTGAGTACCCTTTGTTTATTAAGTAAATAGTAGTATCTACACCATCCCAAAACTGTAAGAGAAACCTTGCATGCAATATGATACACCTTGCACGCTCCATGATCCTCCTATTCATTCTTCTGACATACCATTTTCTTGTAGTGTTCCTGGGAATATCATCTTTCCACAAAGACCGTGGAATGAACGATAACTATGAAACTTCTTGTTGTAGTATTCATCTCCGTTATCAGATCTGAGACACTTCAATATTTTCCTTGTCTCATTATCAACCAATTCTTTTTACTTCTTGAAAGTATAAAACACATAATCTTTCTATCTAATGCAATAAACCCAAGTTTTTCTAGTTGCATCATCAATAAAAGTAACATAATAACTAGAGCCACTAAGAGATTCTACCTAACATGGTCCCCATACATTTGTATGCACAATCTCTAACTTTTCACTCTTCTTCTATTTCATAACCCTAAGAAATATGGATCTCTTATATTTTCCATAAACACAGTTCTCACAGAATTCCATACTTATTTGCTTCATATTTGGAATCAATTTCCTTGAGTGGAGAATCTACATCCCCTTTTCACTCATGTGGCCAAGCCTACGATGCCACAATGATGCACCTCTTTTTGTGGAATCTACATAGATATAATAATCAATATTATGAGGACATAAATACAATGTACCTATCCTATCTCCTTTTTTATTACCAACACTTCTTTAGTGATCTTACAACACGTTTCTCCAAACATAGACAAACAACCGCTATCTCCCAACTGCCCTATCGATATTAGATTTATTTTCATAGAAGGAATATTCCTTACCTCTTTTATCAACCATTCATTTCCATTATTTAAATTAATCCATACGTTACCCATTCCAACCATTTTACATGGTTCATGATACCCCAATAAAACATGTCCAAAATCACCTGGAACAAAATCATGAAAGAATTTCCTATGGAGTGTAGCATTAGATAAAGCCCTTGAATCTACCACCCAGTAATCACTACTATTATCTAATGCAAGAATCAAATCATATTATAACACATCACCTCCTACATTAGCTTCCTAAGTAGTCTCTTTTTTGATGTTTGAGCAAAATCAGAGAAGCTTGAACTTTAAAACTTGTATCAATTGTTAATGTAATTGTAACTTCGAAATGTATTCATCAGTATATCTTATGTATTGTACCCTGATGTTTATTCTGGGATGTGTCTGTAATGTAATTGAGTCATGTCATACCCCGATGTTTATTCTGGGAAGTTTTTATAACGTAAACAAGTCATGTCAAGTCATTGTGGGTAACCCTCCTATTGTTCAAGGGTTAAAGTCCCCACAGTTGTGGGCCCTATGGTTATTAGACTATCGTAGAGAATTCGACCCTAGGTGAGTTATTGTAAGTCGAGGAAATAGTCCCCACCATTGTGTTAAGGATAACCCTCCTTGTTGGTCAAAGGGGAAAAGTCCCCACAAGTTTTGGGGCACTAGGGTTATTAGACTCTCCTAGAGATGCTGGCTCTAGTAAGTAATTTTTAAGTGAGGTCAACATGTTAGAGAGGAAATTAAGTGAACGAAAGAATATAAATAGATAGTGAGCCTCTCTATTTATCACACACACTCTCACTCATCGGGGCACATGAGTGAGAGAGAAGTTGCTGGGACAAGAGAGAGACTACTTCTATCGGGACATCATATTTATATTTTTGGGTTTTAATTTTGGTGTTGATTCTATCTATGAGGAAGTTGCAAGATTTTATCCTTTATGGTTTCCTCAAATAAAATCCTTTGTGTCTCTTGTCTCTTATGTTTATTGTTGTGCATGTTATTCTCTCAGTTAAAGATCCTATGATCATAATGCTAGCTTGAATGATAAAAATCTAACATGGTGTCAGAGATAACCTGAGCAGAAGCCATTGTGCAGCTACAGAATATAGGACTTATTGTTTTTTGGGTCTCTCTCCACAATCCATCAGAAAAAGTATGCTAGGATGACTCTCCATTGAAGCACGCATCTTTCTGTCGAAGCGGAATTCGATTCCGAGCATTTTCAGTTTTTGGTGCGGGAAATTACAGATTCTTACATAAGAGGAATTTTTGAGCTATACCAGCATAGGATTTATTTCCTCATAAAAATTGAATCTTAGAGACATGGATCAATATTTTTGGTTGGGTGAAACTCTGGGAAAGTCAAACCCTAGTTTGACCCCAAGCTAGAAAAACCCTAAATACTAAAACTGATAAGTTTTGGTAGATTTGCTATATCTTAGGATTGGAGAAGGATCAGGAGCTGAAAATTTTAAACGATGAATATAATATCCTAATTTACACTGTGTCGAAATGTCAACCTTATATTCGCTATATTCTGGGAGATATTTTACCTCCAAGTTAGGGTTTCATACCTAAACAGGACACCTGGGGAGAATTGCTATATATTGGGATACAAAGGTCCAAATTAAATTTCTGAAGATGTTCCAGAAAGGGAATTGACTTTAAGTTCTATGCTCCGATTTTCAAACCTAGAATATGAAAACGTGACACGTGGTAGTCCCTACAATGTTGCTGTTTTGAACAATCCTGTAACAGGTCACCTTGGGAAAATGATCATAAGTCCCAAGAAGTGGAACCAATTATGATGAAACCTATGGTGTTCGAATAGGGATAGGTGAGGCTACCTTAGTGCGAAGTTTTAGACACATAGGAGCATTAATTTTGGAGATACCATAGAAACAATATCAAGTATTTCTGCAGAAGAAATTCAAAAACTAGGGTTTCCTGTTCCATGAGCTTCCCTCCACTGTTTTCAGAAAAGGAGTACATTGGACAACTCAACTTGAAGAGATCTATATTTCTATCCAATCAAATCTAAAATATTCCAAGTTTTGAAAATTAGGGTTTCTCTGACAAACCCTAGATCAACCAGCTCTGGAACGAGGACAAACACCTCAAATTGGTAATATCTAATATTTTGGTATTTGCATTTGAGGTTTTCATTTCAAAGTGATCTATCACATCAGCTTGATGATAAGCTTGGTGAATTTGACAAATTCTAAGCATGGAAGTATTTGATCTCTCTGAAGAAAATGAATTGGACACCTACATGAGTAGAGAGGTTCCAGTTCCAGAGGGAGATGAGGCTAAAATCCTTACACCAGAAGAACTTGATCAAGGCCAAGAAGATCATTGTTGATTCAATCACAGATCACATTGTACAACAAGTGTCTTCCCTAAAGACACTGAAGATGTTTGATTCCTTGACCAAGCTATTTGAAGGGAAGAACATAAATCAGAATATGACTTTGAGAAAACAGTTGAAGAATGTGAAGATCTAGAATGCAAAGACCATATAGTCATACTTTACGGGGGTCTCTCAAATCAGAGAACAACTTGAAGTGGTAGAAGAAGAAGTAGAGAATGCAGAAGTGGTGATAACCACCTTGAATGGCTTCCTAGGATCATGGGATTCATTCATTCGAAGAATGTGTGATGAAAGAAAGTGATTACTTTCAGCAGACTCTGGGAATAGCACACAGAAGAAGAAGCTCAACTAATAATAAGAGAAAAGAAGATGGGAGCAACTGAAGATCAAGCTCTCACCATCCAAATAAGATCCCTCAAGTGATGAGGAATATGAAGAACTCAACTCTTTAAAAAATTCTTATCCACCTTATCATTTGGATAAGAAACAATGCTATTATGAATGAAGAAGATGATGAAGCTGAAGGCTCAAGAAGGAGTCCAACCACAAAACAAATAAAGCTAAGTATTCAATTGTCATTTCATGATATTGTTTTGTTATTCATTTGTTTATATTCAAATAATGTATTATGCATGATAGAATGTTTGCATTAATGACAGTATACTACTAATATGCATGTGATGGGTAAGTAGCTCATGGTGCTATACAACTCTCCATTGCTACTTATCTAGAATGAAACCTCTTTGCTGACATATTGGATTAGTGCACAATCTCAATGTTGTCCAAGTAGAGATGGAAGGCATCTAGAAAAGTTTCTGTGAGATATGGATGAATGTTGTATTGGCTAAAGTAGTTGGATGATCATATATTTATGCATAAGAACTTGTCAATATGGATATTCCTTATGAAATGTTTCTAACCATACAAATGCATTTGACTTGTAGGAAATATCACATACATAATTGCCTACAAGAAAAGAAGAATGAGACTTGTTCTGAAGAACAAGTGACGACAGTTCAAGGTGAAGAATAATATGACAAATGCAGTGACATCATTGATGCACAACCTTCAAGCTATGAAGAAGTAACCAAGAAGAAAGGGAATAACAATTCAAGAAGAATGATGTCTAGGATGCAGTATCGATATGTGAAGGAAAGTTCGTAGTTCCATCATGCAGTAGATGGAAACATCGTGGGATACAAGGAAATATTTGTAGCACGAAGCTTCTCACAAAAAGAAGGCATAGTCTGCGAAGAGACATTTGTAGCTAGTGGGAGTTGAAACACATACACGATGAGCTTGATGAATATCTTAACCTTTTCTACAAGGTTGGAGATGAAATTCTATACACTAGATGGATACATATAATATTAGTATCATAGGAAGCTACTTGTCACTCCGGTACATAATGTTTTAGTGCATAGAGTACAGAAGATAGAGGGAGTATGATGCTCCACTTAAAAGGGATTAACTACAGAATATCTTGAGGTTTGACATGGTATGACAGGATGGATAGATTACCGATGACTCTAGGATTTACTAAGAGTAAAGTGGATTCCAACCTTTGCTTCAAGGTTGAAGGTGAAAGACCAGTGATGCTCCTGTTATGTGTCAATGCACTATTTTCTAGGCATGGAGGTGTGGTAGAATGTGGATGGAATATTCCTCAGATAAGAGAAGTATGTAGTAGATATCTTGAAGAGGTTCAAGATGATGGACTACAATGCCATGACCACACCTATGGCATCAAACATGAATCTATTGAGTGATGCTTCATCAGAGACGGTTGATGCTACGATGTATCATCAGATGATTGGGTCCTTGATGTACCTGACGAATACAAGACCAGATATTTGCTTTGCTGTGAACACATTAATACATGTTCACCTAATGGTTTCAAAGCATGCAGTAAGGTACCTGAGGGGTACAGTTGATTATGGGCTCAAGTATGAGGAAAATCAAAATATTAACCTGGAAGGTTATGTTGATTTAGATTGGGTAGGTAGTGCACTTCAGGTTATTGCTTCAGTATGGGATCATGTGTGATCCTTTGGCTTAGTAGGAAGCAGTCATGTGTGGCACTGAGTACAGTTGAAGCAGAGTATGTCACAGCTTGTTCAACTAGTTGTGAGGTAGTATAGCTGAGGAAACTATTGTCTAATTTATTTGATCTCTAGTTGATGCTACTTGTATACATTGCGACAACCAGAGTTGTGTGAAGTTGTCAGAGAAATCGGTGTTCCATGACAAGTGAAAGCATATCGATATCAAGTATCACTATATCAGGAATATGGTGCAAAGGGGAGCAGTGAAGCTCCAGTATGTTGTGATGAACGAACATATAGCTGATGTGTTGATGAATCCATTAGCCAGAGTGAAGTTTGAGTACTTTAGGTAGAAACTTGGTGTTCTCCAGATTGAGGTTCCTTCCAAGGGGAAGTGATGAGTCCGTGAGCCATTCTGACATGGTGAGAGGATTGGTTCCTTCCATGGTCAGATGTAAGGGTTGAGCCATTCTGTCACGGTGAGAGGATTGGCTCCTTCCATGTCAGATATGAGTGCTGAGCAATTCTGACATGACTGTAGGATTGGTTCCTACATGATTAGATATAAGGGATGTTTCCATTCTTGGAATGGAGGTTCCTGGTCATCTACTAAGAATACTTGGCCTAGGACTAAGGGCCTTTCTGATACAACTGTAAGATGTAGTATTACATGATAAGATGTGAGTGCATGGCCATTCTGATGTGATTGAGGGATTGGTTCCCACTTGATCATATATAAGGGATGTTTCCATTCTTGGAATGGAGGCACCTAGTCAATTACCAGGAAAGCTCAGTCTAGGAATGAGGGCCATTCTTATGTTACTGTAGGATTGGTTCCTACATGATCAGATGTGAGTGTAGACCCCTTCTGACATTGGTTGTCAGATGTAAGTGCAGAGCCCTTTCGGCATGAAGGATTGGTTCCTTGCATGCTCGAATATAAGTGCTGAGCCTTTCTAACATTGGTTGGCATATGTAAGTGCAAATCCTTTTGGCATGGAGGATTGGTTCCTCGCATGGTGTACTGTAATTGCTGAGACTTTCTGACATTGGTTGTTAGATGTGAGTGTTGGGCCTTTCTAACAAGGTTGTGGGATGTGTTCCTACATGGTCAGATGTGAGTGTTGGGTGTGCCTTTCTGATATGACTATAGGATTGGTTCCTACATGATTAGATGTAAGTGTTGGGTGAGCCATTCTGACTTAGGGTCAGATATAAGTGCTGGAAGAAGACCTACATGGACGCTAAGCCTACAACTAGCATGGAAAAGGGCTGGCTCTGTATAACTTCCTGTGACAAGAAGAATCATGAGATAGCACCCGTGAGGATTATACAATAGTGATGATCCAACAGTAATGATCTAGATTGAGTGATGATCCAGATCCAATGATGATGATCTAGATCAAGTGATGATCCAGATACAGTGATGATGATCCAGATCGAGTGATGATCCAGATCCATATGAAGATGAATTGAATATGAATATGACTTGAATATGAAGATGATGAGAACTCAATGATGATCCAGATGATACAGAGAATAAGACTTATGCTGATAAATTGTGTCGGGCGAATACCTTCCTAGTTAAGAGGGTGTGTTGATGTAATTGTAACTTCAGAATGTATTCATCCGTATATCTTATGTATTGTACCCCGATGTTTATTCCACTATGTGTCTATAATGTAATTGAGTCATGTCATACCCCGATGTTTATTCCAGGAAGTTTCTATAATGTAAACAAGTCATGTCAAGTGATTGTGGGTAACCCTCCTATTGTTCAAGGATTATAGTCCCCACAGTTGTGGGGCCCTAGGGTTATTAGACTATCCTAGAGAAGTCGGCCCTAGGTGAGTTATTGTAAGTCAGAGCAATATTCCCCACCATTTTGTTAAGTATAACCCTCCTTGTTGGTTGGAGGGGCAAAGTCCCCACAAGTAGTGGGGAACTAGGGTTATTAGACTCTCCTAGAGATGTCGGCTCTAGTAAGTAATTGTTAAGTGAAGCCGACATGTTAGAGAGGAAATTAAGTGAATGAAAGAATATAAATAAAGAGTGAGCCTCTCTATTTATCATACACACACTCACTCATTGGGGCACATGAGTGAGAGAGAAGTTGCTAGGACAAGAGAGAGACTACTACTATCGGGAGATCATCTTTATGTTTTCAGGTTTTACTTTTGGTGCTGATTTTATCTTTGAGGAATTTGCGGGGTTTTCTCCTTTATGGTTTCCCCGAGGAAAATTCTTTCTGTCTCGTATCTCTTGTGTTTATTGTTGTGCATGTTATTCTCTCAGTTAAAGATCCTAAGATCATAATGCTAGCTTGAATGATAAAAATATAACATCAATCAATTCCACCACATATGTATCCCATAAATTATCCACATGTGAATCTCATAAATATATAATCCACATAAATATATCGGCCACATATATCATATTTGTTAATTATTCATTTAAATCAGCTCCATAAATAATTCATATAAATCAATCAATCATGAGAGACAAGATATACCCGGGGAAAACCCTCCAAAAATGGACGATGAAAAAAAACACTCTTTAAGTATGATATATAGATTTGTAGAGAATGGTTTATAACATATAAGAATATTTCCCAACAAAAGATATCACCACAATAGTAGAGAAGAGAGATCCAATGTAACATTGCAAAAACAACTATATGCAACTGTATTGAAATTTCTATATCGTTAGCATATTAATAAGAATCCAAAAATCTGAGCATGCAGAAGGTAGCACATAGGAGGATCGGTAAACATATTGAGAGCACTGCATAGTGCATTCAAAAGGAGGAGCTAAATAGAACTCCCTCCATGCAAACATTAGCACCCTTCCTCTCCTCAATTAGCTTTAACTGAATATTCATTGTTTTCAAGTGAAAGTAAACTAACCTGAAATGAATGTTAACTTACATGAATTGAATATTAACTGACTTGTACTTAATGTTTAACTGACTTGAACTCAATGATAACCTACTTGAACTGTCTGTTAACGTACTTGAACTAAATGTTAACTGACTGTTGATTACTTAGTTAACAGGATAACGTAAGTGTCATCAACGATTCACTTTTAGTGCCATCCATGCATAATTTCTATTATTAACTTTTGCATGGATATATTTAGTTAACTAATTATATTGATTAATATTTAAACTGATGGTTTGAATTGGGAATTCATGTTTTACTGAATCTTTATAACTTTAGTTCACTTAGACATTTTCATAGGAAATTCAAATTATCTTTCCCTATGCTTTATCTCATTATTATTAAATAATTAATGCATGGTCTATTTGTGTATTATTTATCCATACTATCACATCATACTCAGAAGAATTATTCCATAAATACCGATGATCATATAATCAGGCCATATGGGAATATGTTAAAGTAACTCACTCTAAAGTAATTCACTCTAGGGGTAGATAAGCCCTAAAAGAGGCTTATAACACTCAGTGACCATGACAAGCAACATATCACATAGTATAACCACATGAATTTATACAACACAAGTCCATGTTCATAATTTGATATCCATTCTCATATGGTACTATCTATGAAAATCATTGACTTGATACAATATAAGAGTAATATTGATACAACATGAGACTCCAATATTGATACAACACAAGTTTCAAATCTTGATACAACAAAAGATAATAGTACATGAATCCACCTCAATACATGAGGACATAGATAGGACTTAATCCAACACGATGGCCTTACTTGATACCACACAAGTCTTGTGGAATAACTCATGATCTTATACAATCAACACTCCCTCTCAGTGAGGGAGACATTCTTTTCTTTACCAAGAATTTTCTTCCATACCAAGCTTATATCAAAAGTATATTAATTTCGTCATCGATAGTGGATTGTCTAGAAATTTGTAATCTTCTCATGAGTAGCTATGTACTGAAATTTCATTTTACATGGCCATGACTTTGATGAAGTAAACTTTATCTCAATAAAACATAGGGATTTTTCAGGAAGCTTAACTATTAACACCTAAGTACTATAGGCTCAAGTATTTCACCCTATTAGGTAGCTTCCCAAGCTACACTACTCAACAAGTAATACTATCCACAAAATAATTTTCATAGTAATAAATTAATTGCACCTTGCTTATGTAGTAATAGCCACAACAATATTCTCTTATGTAGTACTAATTGCAATATACATAGATTATCTCATGCTAAAATAATAGCTGGATAGAACAATAGGTCTACCATGTATCAAATACAATAAATAACATATTTTAATGTACCTCAAAGGTACTCAAACATATGCTTATTCAGTAAGCATGAATATAGTATGTTTGCTCAAAGACCAACCAACTACTTACCTATAGTAGCATCATCTGGATCCAATCTAGAATATGGTTTCTCTAAACTCAAAATAATGGATTTCATATCCATCATATACAACATTATAGATAAAATGTGTAAAATCTTGGAGAAATAAAATATTATATTTTCTTTCAATTTTCAACATTTGTTGACTTCAAGAATATTCTACTATTTGAAAATTTTCTTAGTGAGGTTTCCATTCCCTGTGATGTTCTTCAGGGCCCAATCAATTTCATAGTTATTTCATATCATAACACCCCACATAGCCAACTTTATGGCTATCTAACCTCTCCAATAGGTTTAATTGTTCTCCAATAGTTTAGACTTTAACTCTTCTCGAGTATCTTATAGTTTCTAAGACTTTGACCATGTCTTTGCTCATGTGGATTCTCTCCACAAGATGTCACATCCCTTGGCTTTGTGAGTCGTGTATCATGACTAACTATTTTGGGGAATTTAAACTACTATTTCTTCCCATGAATATACATCAATACTCCCTCTTTAACTAGATGCGTCTTTTTCTACTATACCAAGCTTTTTCTCGATCGAGGCTTATTAAATATGCTAAAAATTATGCCCATTTGTGGATATGTATAGTATTTACACATCTTCTTTGTGTACCATGTCTTGGATATAAATTACTAGGAAATTTGTAAAGTTTTACTTAAAATATGATCTATCTAGAGAAACATCTTTGATTTGATCTTTCTCGATCACTGTACTAGTCAGAATACATATATCCATGAAACTTACTTTCATTGACTGTGATTTTTGAATCCACATACTCTTGTACCAAGTAGGTAACACAACACATAGTTTTTTGTACATTTCTATGTACTGACTATAATTTGTATAGCTTATATGAACCTAGAAGTAACATGGATGTAAAAAATAATAAAAAACAATGGCTAAGTGTAACAGTTAAAATGCATCATGAGATTGAATCAAAAGATGAGAGATGGAAACTTGTGATTGGATGTTGAGAACCCATTTCAGGTTTGGAAACATTGCGTTCATGTTGGATCCCTGACAAATAAGGCCAATGGAGAAATTGATTGGTCATCAAAGAATCCTTGTTAAGGTTGGAAACATTTTTTTCATTTCAGAGCTCCCACAAAGAATGCAATGAAGTGGTTGTAAGGACCACATGCATAATCACATCAAATTTATGTATCGGCATGCACAATAGGTGATCATAAATGAATGGTCAAAAGACATCGATTGAAGGATATTCATGATGTGACATGTCATAAGAGCTTGGATATTTGTTTCCAAGGTTAATAGAGAGGAACAATTTTGGAATTCCATTTGTGAATCTCGATGAACCAATCAGATGATAACATTTTTCCAACACTTTAGTCATTGGGTTTATTGTTGGGTCCAAGAGCCAAAATGAAATATATTGAGCCTATTTGTGAGCATCTCTTCAATAAAGAGGCTATATAAACAGTTGAACACCTCAATGCATCATGAATATGCACAAGCCTTAACATCGACCAGTTGATTCATTGGATGGAAACAACTATGCTACGTGGTGCCTGTTGAGTGGTAACAAATTTAATTTTTATAGTTTCCATAGCACATATGGCCAAGTCGTTAAAACCCATGAAAAAATTGGCTACACACCAACACCATGATGGAACATAAACACCACAAGTACCAAATCAAGAGTATGGGGCCAAGGTGATTTCAGGATGATGTCATCATATTTTAACCAATAGAAATCTGAAATGTGGCAAATTACAATTTCCCTATAAATATCGAAATGACAAGTTAAAATAAATTTTCCTTATGGCATAACATAATGAAACATGTCAAACTTGTTGCTGATAATAGATTCACCTGTGCACTACCTCCATTTGTGTAGGGAAAACTAGGAAGAACCCCTTCCTCATATCTAGCTCCATAGATTTAACTAGAGCATGTGAGTATTTATTAGGATAAATTTCTCAATATTCAAGAAGAATTTGAAGGAATCAACAACTATCAGAGAGGATGCAAGCCATTCAGAAATGAAGAATCAATTTTGACAATAAGCGGATGGTATCAAGAAGAATAAATAAATACCATGAAAAGATTCCCCTTTACAAAAGGAAACCCAAATCTCATTAACACCATCAAACAATTTTTGAGATAAAGACAACTTTCAAGAGTGCAACATCATAAAATATTATGTTAAAAAAGAGAACAAATTTTGAGACATACTAGAGAATCTAAGAGATTCTACCTCCCATTTTGTATTAGTTAGTTACGTTCTTTTATTCAATTCCATCTCTATTCCAAATTGTGAATCTATATTTTATTACAAATAAAAGCCTCAATCAACCAACTGTTTCATCATGTTATGGTATTGTATTGTCATAACCGCTTCCCAAAAATTTTACATTTTTAGGGCCCCTCCTTACATTTTGACCTTAATCCTTCCTTAGACAAGTTTTACTTCTTGAAAGTTTCATTCCAGTTATTAGTTTTTCTTTGATTTGAGCCAGAAAAGTTATTTAGCTAAGTTGAAAAAATCAAGTTTTTCTTCTGACCTGTCGGAAGAACTCAACGAGTTTAGCTGATATATCGAAAAAAATCATCCATTCTTGCTGACACTTTCGATCAACTCATCCAGTTTCATCGATGTATTGGATGAACTCAGTGAGTTCTTCCAACACGATCACAAATCACTGGCGAGTTGCTTCTGGGTATTTTTCTCGAGGTTGTTTTTTGTCCAAGTTTTTTGAAGTTTTTTTACCAAGTGAAATGTTTCATCGGAATAATTTATTGAGCTTTTCCAATGTATTTGTTGACATTTCTCAGTAAGTTCTCTTGAACCTATCAACAAAACTTACCCTTTCTTGCTGACACTATCGAATAAAATATCAAGCTTCACCACTGATGCTTTCTATCGGAATAATTATTTGATTTTTGACAATGTTTCATTGGAAGTTCTCATAGAGTTTTGCCGACACTACTGTGAAAATCAGATTTTATAGCCGACACTATCAGCAAAACTCAACTTTTACGATTGACACTATTGAAAAAACTCAGATTCTGCAGCCAATAGTGTTTCATCGAATGACTATTATGAGTTTTTCCGATACTGTTTTATCAGAAGTTTTTTATGAGTTTATGTTGACAGTGTCAACGAAACTCAGTTTTTTTCACTGATGTATCGACAAACTCAGAGGAAACTTCCGACAAGCTATCAGTGTTCTATGACGAGTATTTAAGTTTGGAATCAAAATGACATTTTCAAACCCATTGCATTTATTTCTTCCAACCACCAAAGTAATTACAATTTTGGAATTTTTTTATATATAGGTGGTGGGTTTTTTTATTTTTATGGAAAACCTCATTTTGGACGCTTCAAACCAGCACTGTAAACTTGGAGCTTTCACATAACTACACCAAGAACCGTACCCGTATCAACAATTAACATGTAGGCACATGGACCCATCATTTTGTATTGTGTTCATCTAGAAGCTTTTAAAAACTATATGTATGGTGAAGGTCTAGGGTTTTAAAGGTCACCATGATTGGTTTTTCCCCATCACCTTTCTTGGCCCTTTCCTAATGAAGGAAAACCCACAGCCCATAAGGGGTTTTTTTCTTAGAATTATTTCTAGCTTGCTATCCTGGCTTCCACAGAATTTGTTTTAAGCTTTACTGCACTATTCTGGTTTTATCTGTCTAGGCCGGTAGTATTAGTATGTCAAAACCCAAGGTTTTTGTGAGAAGATTACTCCAGGATGGATGATTCTTTGTCAACATTTTTTTTAGATTGAGCATGTCAGGGGATTGATTTGCGATGAAGGGGAGACCCTTTGTGGATTCAGACCCTGGGCATCACTGTTTTTTAGATCCTTGTCCTAGGGTTTATTTTCTATCTGTGTATGGTAGGATGCATTCCTTACGATCCTTCTTATAGCTGAAACTATCATGTAAGAGCTTTTCACAGGTCTTAGATGCAAACCGAGGTTTTACAGTTCTCCAAAATGTCCTCGGTTTCAGTTTTATTGAATCATTGTCATGTTTTCAGTTCATTATTCTTTTACATTTGGGAGAAATTAGTGGGAAGAAGTCTTGATGTTTCAATTATTTTAAGCTAAATGAATAAAAGGGTGGAAATAAAACTTGTCAAATTTATGTACTAGAACAAAAGGAATTAAACATTTATGCTTTGAAGAACTAGTGATGAAATGAGCAGGCTTAGTATGTTCACTTGTTTAGGAACACGAAAAAATGATATAACACATAATAATAGCCTTAGTATAATAATAGAGGTATAACCCACAAAATGATACATACACATAAGTTGACAAGTTTTCATTTAATGTTTTGCAAACTGTCATATCCCCACATTTTGATCGCCAGAAGTGTTGACCTTGCCTAGCACCAAGGGGGTCAAAAGATGCATTAAATAAATTAACCTAGGATATTTTATTTAAATGTCACTTAGGAGGCATGTACTTGATATATTAATTGTCATTAAATATTATTATGAAATTAATTAGGTGGAAAATAAGTTTCCATTAACAGGAGGGCCACTTGGGCAAGCCAACTTGCCAAGAGAAAATTAGAAACTGTATGACAAAATCAACCAGACAAGAAAAGGGAAAGTGCCAAAATATATGACAAAAGCATTCAAATACAAAAGAGGCAACAATTGACAAAGGAGGGTGCAGTTTCCTTTTTGGAGTTCAGTCATAAAAATAGGAAAGCCAAGAAAAGCTGTCATAGGGAAAATTAGCAACTATGCTTCAAGGAAAGCAAAGTTTCCAAATTGGATGAATATGGATGAAAGGGAAACATCTTTATTGTCTAATACATGATAATTTACTCAAGGAGGGCGAATTTGTGGCTAGGGTTAGGGTTTAGCAAGTGGTAACTTGCTTAACAAGTGATTGACTTACTCAACAAGTCACCCAGGTTTATTTAAAGGCAATTGGAGCTCCATTTCTCAGTTTGGATGATTTGATATTGTGGTTATGCTATGTGAGCATACTCTCTGAGTGTTGTGCCTCAGAACATTGGGTGATGGTCCCCAAACCCCTCCTCCCTTCTCTTCTATTCCCCTTTCTATCTATTGCAGGTATGGAGCGCTAATGTCAGCCATTGAAGCTTATTCCAGAAGTTATTACATTCTCCATCAAGTTCAGGTAGAAATCTAGTGAATCCCATGCTTCACCTATGTTCACAGCCCCTTTGCTGGTCAAGATTCGGGCCCCCTGCCCCTTAATTTTGGAAGCCTTTTGTAATGGTCAGTGAATAATGTTATTTCTATTCTATAGTGTCAGTATACTCTGAAAATTAAATTTATCAGGTCGAGATATCTCAGACCCTAAATAATATCATCTCAGTTTCATTAAAAGATCCTATTTTATCACTGTATGGGGGGGAATTGAGTGGATATGAGTTTTGTAATGAAAATTCCATGATGGGAAAGGGATTGAAATAAATTTTCATGTTCAGAGAGCCAATATTTATCTCTGTTATAAATCTCATGTTTCACATAATTTAATTTGAGGTGATTTAATAGTCCTTTTAAGACCCTAGCTAGATTACTAGTTTTTAATAACTAGTTTTATTGAAATTGATGCAAAATAGGTTCTGTAAACTCAAACTGAGCTCTGTAAGTTCCTGTAGGTCAGTAACAGGAATAATTTCCCATATCCACCTCCAGAACCATTTTTTGTTTGGGTCATACCTCCCTTTTGCATCCTCCTCTGCGCAGGGTTCTCCTTGGCCAAAACTGCCAAAAATCCCAAATTCAACCGAAACTTGTTAGAACTTTCCAAAACATCAATGAAATGTATAAATAATTTATTCATGTTATATTAATGCTGAAATAAACCTCTGCAAGCTTCCAGAATCCCCTGGTTGAAACAGACCGAACTACTCTCCTTAGTTGCACGGTTTGGCTGCCCAGAAGCGTGGTAGTACGTTTCCGCAGTGCGGATTCTGAACCCTAAATGGAACCAGATATAAATGTGTTAGGGGAGAGGAAATTCAATGTCTGATTGTCTTTGTTTGCTGCTCGCTGCTCACTCCTTTTGTCTGCAAAATTTCCCAGAATAAACCCTTTATTTTCCTTGTCCGAAGAGGCTCTGAGTGGTTTGATTCAAATTTCAGAATCTGTAATTTAAATTACAGAATTAGATAGTGTTCAGGTATGTACACCAGACTTGGGACATTACAGTGGTATCAGAGCACTTTCCTCCACTCCTATGGAAAGAAGGCTCTCTGTTGACTAATTTTGCAGATCACCAATTAAAGTTGCAACCATGAGGGTTGTGCCAGTAGTTGAAGATGATGAATTTGATCAGTTTGTTGAAGAAGAATAGGTGATCTATGTTAATGATGGGCTGCAAATGTCAAGAGACAAGGATGGTTACTTTTATGACCATATGGAGTATGAAGAAATAAATTGGGAACTACCCATGGCTAATCCTAAGAAGGATTTAGCAAAGATGATAGATGCAGCTGAAAACTTACCCCACCACTACAAAGAGTATCTTGCCTTGGGGGAAGTGATTTGTAAATCCATTCCTTTCAAAGATTATTTTTATTGCAGATTTGGATTTGAGCCTAAGAATGTAGATGATTACTCTTTCAATAGAAACAAATCATCCATAGAGGAACAAATTTGTTCCACCTCTCTGAGCAATGAGGAGGAAGAAGAAAGCAAAAGTGAAGAGTCATCAAATCCATCTGCATGCTCAAGAATTCTGAGATGCTTTGGATTTTATTCAAGAATATTATCTGCAAGGAATGATCATAGTACCATTCAAGAAGGAAGAACCTCAAGTTGTTTGAAAGAAGATGCTCCAGAAGATCTTGCTTGTTTCCCATTACTCGAAGAAGAGAACGAAATGGAATGCACTTCAAGCTTCTTGGTGGGTGATCTTCAAATCACTGCTAAATTTGTTGGATTATTTATGGATGAAGATATATATTTTGGATCAGATCCAAAATATGAATACAAATCAGAGTTACAGTCACCTCGGGAGCCACATATGCAAGAAGAAAGTAAGACCACACTGCTTGGGTGTGAAGCAGATATTTTGGTAGAAGAACAGGCCACCATAGTGTCTGTACAAGAAGAGGATAAGGTGAAGAACATGTGTGATGAAGGTTCTTATTTTTGCAGCAGTAATTTTCATTTACATCCCTCTGATCCATGGAAAGACAAAAATTCTCCACTTGCATCTCAGGACTGCAAGAGGAAGGCCAATTGTGAGGGAGATAAATTCACTCCTAGTTTCTTTGTTGTGGATCAAAAAATCAATGCAAATAAGGGTGAGGTCACCAATGGAGATAATATGGTGAAGGAATATTTTGGATCAGATCTAGAGGAAGAAGAAATTTCATATATGAATTCATCCTTTGAATTTCCCAATGAAGTGGAAGACAAGCCCCTGGCACTAGTTAGGTGTGAACTAGGAAATCTGAAGGAGAAAAATATGGTGCAAAGGGATGCACATGGTTTTGAATTTTGGACTCTCTTGCAGCATGATGAAGTTGCATCCACATCAGAGGAGAGGATTGAACTCATTGAGAATCCCAAACCCACTATCACCATTGTGGAGAGCTATGAGCCATCTAGTATTGCAGGTGGGAAAGAAAAAATAAAGATTCCAAAAGAGAAGTGCAAGTCACATCAAGAAAATTGCAGGAAAGAAGAAGGGGGTGATTTTCCTCAAGAACCCCACTCGTTTCCTTGGCCTTTGAAAATGGATGAAAAGAAGATTCAAAAGGCTTTACACCTTCTCCAAGACACACATTCTTCAGTGGCACACCAGTGTTGGATAGCTGCTTCATCGGAAGATCAATCTTCTCTTGAATCCAAGGAGGAGATGCGGAAGGAATTGTCGACAATACAAGGGGAATTCCTACAATTGCTTTCTGATAGAGATGATTTGATTGAGCTTGCTGATGTGTTGCATGGAGCATCCTTGAAGGATGGAGAAGAAATTTGCAAGCTCTCAAAAGATTTGTTGGCCACCCAAGATTCCTTGAAGAGCACTCAATGTGCACTCCAAGAATCCAAGATGGAGATAGAGAAACTTCATGAGAAGTTGCAAAGGTATTACCTACCCTCCTACACATCATTCAGCCATAGTCACAAGGCTGATTGCATTCTTGAAAAAAGGGAGGAATCTCACGAGATGGTGGATCATGAGATGCACTTATAATTGCAGGTGCTTATGAAAAGCTATGAGGAAGAGAATATTGGACAAGCACTCATTGAGGTTGAGGGGAAGGATGAAGTGTTCTTCTCTACCAGAAATATGGATTATAACATTCCATATGGATTAGCAAATAAAAGTGCTTATTCATCCATTGATTGGGTGGATAGAGACATATTTGGAATGAAGACCTTGGGAGGTAAATTTTTTTATTTCTGCAATAATTTTTTTGTTGTGACTGACATTGTCTTGACATGTGAACAGCAACAAAGATTTA